>SDVV010017254.1:0-14033 GCA_016164225.1 Gammarus roeselii | reverse complement strand
GTTGTCATGGCAGTTCAATCAGATCGCATAAGATCAAAAAATAAGAATCCTGTCATGAGCTGTATCTTCAATGCACCATACGTTTGTCATATCTCGTTGGCCAAATCCGGTAATGAGACGAGTCACATTATTAATAATTCATCATTATTTAAGAAATACTTTCCAAAATTCTGACTCATCAAGACTCTTCCTTTCCGCAATGTCTTTCATTTTGAAGTTAAGGCGGACCATTTGATTGACATTCTTTCCTTGCATTTCTCAATTAGAGACAACAGAAGGTTTCACGAGATGATCATTTTATTCCTCAATACCCCATTTATCGTTGATTTAAGTTTTGTAAATGATTTTTAACTGGATCGAGCTTTGGGTTACACGAGGATAATTTTTTGGAGAAGCGTAGACTAGATAGTTCCAGTTTACAGGTTTGACGACCAGCTGTTGAATTACGGACTGCTATCAGCAAAGAGGTCAAAGCAGTTTTATGTCGGACCATTAGTGCTTTGGTGAGCGGATATCAGTTATTCATAGGCTACTGAACAATTTGGACGGATGCGTTGCCAACACTGGGGCTCTTACGATCAGGAATTTCTCCAATATTTTGACTGATTATGTCAGACTGCAGCTATGAAGATTTCGCGACCAACAAATAACATATATAAACTTTTTTCTTGCATGCATTCACTAGACTGGGCATCAGAATGGCACTATTTATTTGTGAGGAGACGACACCTGCATAAAATAACAAATAGTATACCCCACTTATGTTCTAGTCTAGCAATGGATTTTAATCCTATAATTTTCCTTATTTACAGAGACAATAGTAAGAGGAAAAATAAAGTGTCGAACGCCATAAGCATTTAAATTTTTATTAAAGATTTTATCTCCAGGCGGGTTCAGAAATTATTCATCCGAGTGAATTGACAAAAATCAAACTATTTTACAATCTATTAATTTTACGGTGTAACTTTACCCCTTGTGTAATTTAATCAGCAAAGTTTCTTTTGTCAAGGCCATTTTATTGTAGACTTCTTCTTATTTATTTTTCATTTCGGCACTTATTGATTTCGACCAATTACACTCATATGGTATAATTTGTTTTTATCTAACAATTTCTTGCGTGCGTTTTGAAAGAACAATGCGAACCCGCATTAGAAGATAATCTTCAATAATGTCGCCTCCGGCCGTAGGACTACGAATATGTCAATTTATTTGCAGATACGCTTTGACCAGTAGGGGAACAGTTCGTTTGATCGTCTGTCGTTCACTTTTATAACTTGTCCCGACGATATCCTTCCGCAAATGTTTTCCCATACAAAAAAATATTTGTGAACTTTATACTCTTCATTGTATAGTCAAGGCTAAATCCGTTCATGGCCGAGGTGTGTTTATAGGACCTTGTTCAGTTCAAACTCGAATTTATCAATAAAGTTTGTCGGTAACTCATAAGCATTGGTCATGTAATTTAAGGCGGACGTTAAACATTGATTCGTGTCGGGGATTCGGTCAATGGGAACAATTAACTTTCCTCATCATTACGTTTCCTCAAAGTGTCTTACTTTGTCCCAGACTTATATTGGTAGGTAAAACCTGTCTTTGACAATGAAAGTTACTTAAGTAAATTTAATCCACCCATTAAACTTTTTCTTTCACAGACATTTAGGAACATTCTGATTAATTATTCATTGTCGCATGCAAAAAAAACATTGAGTGCATGTCAGTTTACCCAAATTGAACTGAGAAAATAGGAATGAAATTTAAATGATACCCTGACATGCATCTCCAACGATATTTTCTGATGTCATAGAATGAGAGTATAATTGTGTTTTCATCAGTTTTTAAGATGGAAAATACGTCAGCGTGATAGATTAATAAATATAACGAGCATGTTAACTAAAGGTATAACTTGTAGAAAAACTATTCGTTTATTTTTTTCAATACTCTTAATAGGAAAGTCGTTCCTCCTCGTAAAATGCATATAAATCTGAAATAAGGAGGCTTGCTTCTCACTGACGAGCAGCTTTCTTTAGAATGCATTAGCTAAGAAGGATTAACGTATCTTCTATACAATGAATCAGTTATAAAAGAGTTCGTGTTGTGTTGTGATAATTTATCTTTCAGGCAACTCGCACATATTTGGTTTCTTGTGTTTTTTAGACTCATTTATTTCAGCCTGTTATCGCACTGATGACTCATGACCGCTTCAGAACTTCTGTTGTCGATCAGAAATGATTGCGTATTTATAAGCAGTTCACTGCGGATTTAATAAGTTCATGAGTGTGAGTGTAAATCCTTAGAAATCACTAATAGTATTCAGTTCATGACTGTACAAAAAATGTCAGGCGAATAACTAACGTAATTTGATTCCCCGCACTTTTTGAGCCTACAGCTGTCCCATAAAAACTTGTATATATATCCAATAAACACTAGTATATACACTAGTAGGACGATCGGGTCAACAGCATGCGAATGTGATTAATTCTCAGTCGATCTTGACAGTCATGGCGACCTCTGTTGGCTTAGAAGATGGTGTTCTGTGATTGCAATGAATTCATATGGTATTTGAACATTGATAAAAGTACAATATGAGTACCAACATTAACCACACGTTCCGCACAAATATTATTCCCATATAAGATGAAGCATTTTCGCGATTAGATTTTCGTGTATGAATAATTTCCTATCCATTATAATTTACTTTTTTGTTTACCATTTACACGTAACATTTGATTTTTTTTTGTGTGAAATAAAAATGAACATGAATAAACGTCATTGTTGTTACAACAAAATGATTTTCTATTCTCTAAAAGTTACGAATTTATATTTTTTTAGGAACAAATTTGTGTTCTGTGAACCTAATCAATTGTATATCGTGGCCCAGTGGAGCTACAGCCTGACTAGATAAAGTTGTTGTGTTGTTAATTTATGTCGTAGATTGACATGTTATTCATCGGTTACAAATTGTTAAAGTGACGCCTAAATGACAAATTCAAATTTTTACGACGGAAGCTCCAATAAAACGCCTTGTTTAATTCACTTGCTCTCGAGCTTGGAACCAACGTGTGGAGCGTGAAGTAGGCCAAACTAATACTGTAGGATCCATCGCTTTCTCAATCATGGTTTAATAACAAACAAATTTCTGTGGAGGATACAAGCTCAGTGAACCATAACCACAACGTCTAATGACAGAAAGTCCAGGGAAAACTGACTTGCTACATATTATTTTACGACATCTTCATTTTTCCACATGGCATCGCAGAAGCCTTGATCTGAAGTGCCTCTAATGTTCTCATGCACGAGTTATCGCCTTTGTCGTATTGGACGCTTCTGGAACAGTACATGTGAAGAGAGTAAAGTAACATGGAACACAGCAAAAAGGGAAATACACTTGAGGAGCAAATGGTAAATAAACTAACGCAACAAGTTCCAACTGGTCTGAAAAGTATGATTATTGCCAGAGATAACATTTTTGTTCTCGGAACAAAAAACTGTTGCTCACAACATAAGCATTTGTCCTTTTACAGAATACAGAAATATTTTGCGGCCATAACAGTGACGTTTTGCTTTGATTATTGTTTGTATACATTTTGCGAATAGATTTTACATTGCAAAATAAATGATGAAAGAATGGGAAAATATCGGTCCGAAAAATATGATATTGACACTTTGATTTTACACGGTAATGATAGTTATGCGGTAATTTCTGTATATTTCAGTATGGAGCCCAGCGTTCGCTCTAAAATTATTTCCGCACACGCGCACTATCGCCACTTCACTTCACTCCACTGTCATGGCCGAACACTGTCATAACCGCAAAAAATCTTTCGTCACACGTGCTTTCGACCTAAACGAGGTTTTCCGCCACTTCAAAATCTGCAAGTGTCATATCTGGGCTGATTCTGACGTGGACTGAAACAGAGTTTAGACAGAATGTCACTGGCAGATATGACAGTGGCTGGTGTGACTGAGGAACACCTAAACAGGCGTACCAACCTACTGGTTATCACTGTAATGAAACTTCAATAAAAAAAACGTTAAAAAACGGCATTACGTACCCAAGAAAAATACGTATGTTTGCCTCGCGGGTTAGAAATACGTATCTTTGACCCGCGGGTTAGAAACACGTACCCTAGGTTAGGTTAGGTTGGGTAGGAAAAGTTCCATTAAAGTGATAACCAGTAAAATGTTACGCCTCGTGGCTGATTCTGACGTGGGCTGAAACAGAGTTTAGGCAGAATGTCACTGGCAGATACAGTATGACAGTGGCTGGTGTTACTGAGGAACGCTATTAATGTTCGTTGTTAAAAAATGGTACCGTAGATAGGTAGTCGGAACAACTTGTGGCTGATAAGGCAGTTGGCGAAGATGAAAGGGGCTGATCTGACGTTAGCTATAAAAGAATTTAGCTCCAGGGGTAGCGACCCTTTCAGTACTCATATTGTACTCCTCAATGAGTTATGACCCTATTGATGTAGGTTAATCGCAACGTCCCAGAGAGCCCAGCCAAGGGGAATACGTCTGAAGACGCTGCAAGCTGTTTCCTCTGGCGCAGTTGACAGAGTTCGATGGCTCGCATTCGAACGATCAGACCCAAAAGGTTATTCATCATAACATAATGGATGAATAAAAGACATTATGAGAATAAACGACGATTTAGAACCGAATCGGAACTCTTTTGAATGAAATGAATGTTTTCGAAACATACTAAATATTGCAGCAATGAACATAATAAGCATTTATCAATACAATAATTAGCCTGGTGGTTTCAATTTATTACAAATCCATGCAGCTGAGCCAAGATTTCACATAGAATTCGTCTGAAACGTGAACTGTTTCTTTGAAAAAATAATACATCTGTTGATATTACCGATCAAGCGATACGGAGATAAGTGACTTTCGCCGTCGCAACAATATGGACAATGAACAATTTACAATGATGTCAAACCTTTATTTTAGATTTTACCAAAACTCACTTGACAAAACTTGTTCTTTGTCTTTACAAAAAGTTTGTATCCCTGTAATCTCATTATATATAATGTATGATATTCATCAATTAAAAAATACTGTATTGTAATCACTCGTTCGATGATCATCTTTTCACGAGCCTGTTTGTAATATTTCGATCTCCACGTACTGCACTCATTGTTCCCCTTCGCCATTAACCTATATTAACCCAAATTGTGGAATTTTTCATTTATTACTGAAAAATTATTTGTAGATGGATAAATATTGTTAATAATACATTGAATCATCCATTTAATCTTTATTAATAATAATTAACATAATTGAATGTGTCCTCAAATGAGAACAGTGGGATAAAGCTGCATCATATGGACCGATAGTTATATTCTTCATAGATAACGAATGAAATAACATAAATGGTGAACAATCATCGAAATTATATATTTTATATTCACAAATAAAGCACAAAGTATTATTGCGTACGCTCACTAAATCTAATTCTTTTTTGAGTGATACGGAAAGAAACAATCAACAGCTAAGTTCTATTACGAGTTCATTTTTCACAACAACTTCTTGCTTTGACAGTGCATGGCTTATTTTGACAAATCTCACATTGCTAAGAACTCTGGCTCCCATTAAAAGTTTTTCCGTCGCTCTTTTTAGGTATAAGAGAAAGGTTTTTCTTTTGAAGTCTAGGGAGCGCATTTTTTTGCTTTCATCCTCATCCACATGTTTCTCTCCTAATTCCAGTACCTTGGAATCTTAGGTTCCGAAGGAATGAAGGTATAATCAGTTAACAAGTTATCAAAGAATATTGTGTACGAACACGTGCCATTTAGTTCAGAAAGCATTTTACAAACTACTTACGAACCAAGTAACACGTCTTCATTACTTCAATCATTATACGATGTACCACAGTACAAATCCAAATTGCAACACTATCCTGCCACCTCATATGGTGCTGAGCCTACTGTACAGCCAAGTCGCACTTGGTTTCCGCGTCGGTTGTGTCTCTGTCAGGTTTAGGCGCATCATGCCTCAACAGGCGCAAAGTGATCTAACACTATCCCACTGTCCTCGATTGAGGGCTGGCACTTTCCACACAATATATATCATATCACTCCGAAGTAATGATAGTTTTGCAGTATTGTATGCAATACTTCAACGAATGATATATGAGCAGTTTCATCATGAGCATTGACTATTCAATAAACAACAAATAGTGAATAATAACGCGATCTTAATTTTTAGTAGACTTTAAGATTTACGCGCATTGCATTGATAAAACAATGGAGTGTAGATAAAATTCATGCCCTGTTCTCGCAAAAAAACTATGTAACAATATGTAACAATATTCAACTGTCTTTCAAATAAAAATCCATTAGATTTGTACATAAATTAACTTATTTAACATTTGCAATTGGGTAATTTTTTTGTCATTCTAGAAATCACATATGTTACATCATTATGTATTGTTCTTTAGTCTTGGAATGAAACTCATGAACGAAAAGATGTGATGTTATCATCGTACAGAATAACACTACCTTTTCCGCATTCCCATCCCGTCTAGTAGGCGGGATGGGAATGCTACACTTAAGCATTCAAGTCAGAACCAAGTTCTTACTTGGATGCTTAAGTGAAGGACCCATCAGCGGGCCAGGCAAGCAAATTAGAGACTTGCTCTGCCATTTGCTTGAGGTAGAAACTCCAATTCCTGTTGAGACAATGAAATAGCATTACATTACCTCTTGAACGGGTTAGAAATTGTTGTGTTTCTATCTCCAGATGTTCAGCAACACAGTCTTTGCCAAAATAGTTTACTACTTTAATATTTGAAACAATGTAGGAGACATACATCGCCTCAAATTATCGATCAATAAGTGTCCTACTAGCTGCTTACAAAATCTTGGAAGCTACTCCAAATCCTTGACTACATAGTAGAGGCAAGCTTGATCAATGATTCTTAGCATTCAATAAATAGTCAGAAGGCCTCAGCTGAAGTCGAACTACCTAAAATCTCGTGTACAAAGCAACAGACAAAAACGGTCTATCATGTATCCTGCTGATGGACACATCTAACGCATTCGACAGGGCAAATCACGACATTTTGCTTAAATAACAGTATACAACTGAACGTTCAACTGTCCTGGTTGGAAAGCTACTTCAGGAATCGAACCCAACACGACAGATTAAGTTTGATGACTGAGGTACTGTAGCTTTCAAACCAGGATGGCTGGACGTCTAGTTGTATTTTTTTAGATAAAATTCGTCATTTACACTGTCAAATGCTTCAGATAAAACCAGCAGCAAGGGTATTCATCATGGCTGGGTCAAACATATCATATCACACTTATTATGTTATTGATCCTGTCTCGCAGCGTCTCCCTAGTCAGGATCCTTAAACTTTCATCTGAAAAATATTCAATATTTTCTCTCCTCTGCTCTCACCCCCCACCCCAGTCTCAGCTTCGTAGAGCACAGTTGAGACGTGTACACCCTCATACAAACCCCACTTTGCTTAAGTCTCCAACACCCTGCAGTTCATTACACTCTCCAGGGCCCCCAACACTTTACACCCTTCTTTCACTCGCGATTTCACCAGAGTTTTCACTAGTTCAGTCTTCTCCACTTTGGAGACCAGATACATACAGCACCAAACTTCCTCCTGAAGACTGCGCTCTGTAATTCACTTGGTAGTTTTTTATGCACGGAGTTCATATTTTTTTCTGCCAGTAGCGATGAACAGCAAATGAGAAGGATGTTTCTTGTACAATATACGCTTATGAGAATGTACAGTTTTAGTCTATTTTATTTATGAATATACGTATGATGATATACTGTGAAATGAAAAACGAACCGGCAGCTTACTGGAGGTTTGCTGAGATGAATTTATGTAAATTTAATCCCATGACCAGGCGTTTCTTATTTACCAAATATTCGGTTATAAGATTGTTAAAAGCATATGATGTGATCTCATATTTTGTCACATGAAGTACAAACCGGCAGCACAAACCGGCTGAAGACATGAATTGAGCGACCCCGAATTCAAAATCAAAATCAAAATCAAAACCAAAATCATTTATCGAAGAATGTTTACATAGTTCATAAACATCTTACATTCATTCAAATCTCTCGTTTTGCTAATTTAAATAGTGCAATTAAATAAAAAAAAATATATATCAGACCTAAGAAAATGAAAACCCATCGCTAGACGATGGAAATAAATGATCTAATAATAATAATTATATAACTCTCCATTTGGGAGGATATGATTTCTTCTCTCATCAATATTTCTTGAGCATCTCATTACTTTACTTTTACCCACGTTCACTCAAAGCTTCCTACACAGCTTCTCCTCTGGCAAGGTCAGGAACGGAGATCGTGTCGGCTCCAGTTTCAGGGGCAGCGATACAAATGTTTCGTCATGACTATGTGCCAGCCCGGCATTGTCCCCGATCGACCAGTGATTGCATTGGTGCTCTTGATGGTGGTGGGCTATGTCTGTTGAACAATATACCATGTCATGTAACTCGACAGAAAATCTGCAAGTGTTGCACTTCCTGTCGTCAGCCGTCGAAAGTGTAAATTCTGGTTTAGCGTATTTATACTATTGTGTTGTGGTGCACCCAATTTATTCGCCCGGTTATGGTTAAGCTTCTTGACGATTGATTCAAGGCCGGTGCCGTTTTGTGTGGAAAGACGGGCGAATTTTCGTTTTGTTCTCCGAACTTGACAAATCTCTACCATAACTGTGTTAAAATAAATTCATATATTTATTTGTGGCGCCTAATTCATAATTATTACCCAATCAATCAAGCATCATTGTCTTTATTTTCTCCTTTATTTGCCTTGCCCATTCCCTTTCCATCACTATCCCGATATCCTTCACTCTCCTACTGCTTTTCCATTAAAATGTCTTGAAAAATAAACTCCGGCTTCCTTCTTCCAGAAACAAACTAAAACTATATAATTGATAACAATATAAGTATTCAATGATTTTGAATGTCTGATTTTCGGGTAATTTTAATCCTAATTGCCGGTAACATATGTTTCGCGAAAGGGGATGGATTATTCATAATGATGAGTGAACATTTTGGAAAATTTGACAAAAAATCCGTAAAAAATAATATATTTCTTCTACAGTTAGCCACGGAGAAACTGACTATCTCGTCACCAACCTAGCTCCATCGAATGGTTCCGTAGGCCGGCTAGTTAGATATTATTATTTTTTTATTTATGGAATTGCTACTATCGTTCATTCTCAATTCTTAGGGATGGAACGATTCTTTTTTCAAAGATTGGACAACAGTTACAGGAAATAGTGTATGTATACAATGATGCAAATTAACATGAATAACAAAAACCCACAGACAGATTTGTTCCATTTGTTTTTCAACAGGTATGCATGCATTTGTACAAGCCTAATCATATGTGATACGTGATCCATGATGGAGCATGCGCTATATTTCCTCCGATGAGGGGAGGTTTGTGAAATTAAAATAATAACTTCAAAAGACAAGTCACTGTTCACGTTGTCATAGTTTATAGAAAAAAATCTTTCAAATTCAAGTATTCATGTTCAAGGGTTATAATAAGTGAATGAAATATATATTTTCATTGTTGATCCTAATTATTTACTGAATTAGAATAGGGGATATGTCATGGACGCAAGTGGCACTTGAGGTACACAATTCACGAAACGAATAAGCACTTCACGAGAACAAGTGGAAAATTATTGTCTAAAGTGAGACAAGTAGCAGAACTTAAAAAAAAAATCGGATCACTTGAACATTGAACAATCCTCTAAATAAAGTGCACTATGTGATTCAAACAATCTTTTTGGCATGTAGTAGCATTCATGCCGCAAAGATTTCGCTTGCCAGCATCGGTTCGCAGGCACAACGGTAGAGAAGGAAGAAATTTGTATTCAACTGGAAATGTCTTGAAAAATATGCTATAACAGTGTAACAAATTAAAAAAAATTATATCTGGTGAATGTTTTAGCGTAAGCACCCATAGTTCATCAATAAAATGCGGTTTGTATCATATCTCCGCATTATTTACTTGCAACAATTGTCTTATGACATCAACGAAAAACATTGAATGTTTGCTACTCATGGGGTCTATTATTTTAGGAATAGAAACAGGACAGAACATTACACCTTCAAACATGTTTCATCACAACGGCGCTGTAGTATCGAAATTATGTTCGGTATCATTCAATCTGAAAAGGATTAACGAATGACCATTCCGTATTTGAGTTCAAACTGCAGACACGGCGACATCAGCGTTTATCTTGCGCTAAGGCGTCTCTCACTCCAATGCATTCAGTCATTGCAGATGGTCTGGGTTTTCCTTTGTGATTTAAGATTAATATAAATCAGAAGGATAATTCATCGGTGGATATTTAAAGTCTTCGACAATTTTATTAACAAAATATATTGTAATTTTTTGCTGTGGAAAGTTAATTTTTTTGAATTCAGTATGGAGCTTTATCCAGGTAAACTACTGGAAATAATATCCTTATACAGAGTAAACTAGACGAAATGGGTATAACAATGAGCCGCTCATGATCTTACAACAAAACGAATGAGACGACAAGTGTCGCCCATTCATTTCGACGGCAATGAAGCGACTGTCTAGTGACTAAATAAATGATGGCGGTGTTACGGAGGGGAAGAGCAGGGCTATCGAAGAGAGGAAGGAGTTGTGGTCTGATACTGAAGAGAAGGCTCCAGCTAAGTATTTTGAGATGTGCAAGTACTTACCGTCTGAGTGGGCGTGAAGGCCCCACGTGCGTTGTATACGGACGTGAAGGCCGTATACAACGCACGTGGGGCTATTTTTGGCGGATCATTTATATTCAGGTTTCATCAGTCAATGCGAAATTGTCATAGGATGGTCGGAAAAGTTGGCAGCAATTGTAACTGCTCCAACGAGAAAAAAAAGGTCAATTTGCACAAAAAATCAATGTCAGTTAAAAACGTTACTTGTGTTCATGATCTCATGAATAAAATAGGTTGGATATCATTTTTTGAACTGACTCATACCATCCCAGAGAAATTAAATGAACGCCGACTCAAAATAACTTAACTTTAGCGTGAATGCCCTTTGGTTTGCAAGCCCTATATTGCTTTGAGTGGTATGGAACTTTAGCTTGCTGGCAGGCTGGCGGGCTGGCAGGCTGGCGGGCTGGCAGGCTGGCGGGCTGGCAGGCTGGCGGGCTGGCCTATTTATTTTCTGTCTGGCTGATTAGCTGGTTTCCCTTACTGCATCTGGGGTGATTGCTAATTGGCCGTGGGGTTGCGACTTAGTGGCTCGCCGTCATTTAGTAACAGTGGCTCATCGTCATCTAAAAGGCGGAGTCAGTTGCCTTCCGATTGGTAAGCATTGTTTTTACGTGAAGAATTTGCCGGTGCCGGATATTATTTTGTTTACAATGGCGAAATTTTACGGTGTACAGATAGAGCCTATTGCATTTTAACAATTGCCACTATAGCAAAGCAACCGTCACCGAAACTGACTAGTGTACAATAGTGATATAGACATCGGTCCTCTGTTGTTAAAGCCTTGCAGAGTGTTATTTATAACAATATTTCAATATTTCAATGATATTTCAATAGCTATTAAGCGTCGAAAAATTATAACCTACAACCTGAATTTACAATTGATCAGTACTCGAAACAATTTGATAGAGACGATAAAAACTAGAGGAATCTGCTGTCATGTTACCGGACCCTATTAAGCTCGCAGGCCATGGGCGAGCTAGAATATTTATGCTGGATCCAGTCTCGGCCGATTTTTTTCCCAACGAAAGAATTAATTGTCTGGTCAGACTCGGCGTCTAGTGTAAGAAACAACAGTCTTGAGTCTTCCTCGAGTGCAGCTGTGGTCAAGATGGAACCGGGCATGCGAGCGGAGCTCATTGCAGCAGTGACTCGATGAGGAGCTGACCGGCACTTCACAACAACTGGAGTGAGAACAGTCATGATGATCGTGTTTGTGCTTAGGACCGAGTCACAACATGCAAAGCTTGTGGTCCGAAGATCCAACGGCGCAAGTTATTATTACGATCAATAAGTCGATGTGCAAATTACGTTGATGTGAACAAATTCAATGAAAGTCGAATTTATGTATAGTTATACTAAAGGACGTATTCTACTCGATTCTGATTGTGGCTAGTGGTGAGCAATGGCTGAACTGTTTCTTGGTCACATTCCGTGCCTGAGAAAAAATTAAGATGTAAGATGAAAACTGAAGCTTTTATTACTGTATTCAAGTTTGGTGATGGAAAACGCTTGACT
The DNA here is from genome assembly GCA_016164225.1 of Gammarus roeselii. Classification (NCBI taxonomy): domain Eukaryota; kingdom Metazoa; phylum Arthropoda; class Malacostraca; order Amphipoda; family Gammaridae; genus Gammarus; species Gammarus roeselii. The sequence continues at coordinate 1,770 of SDVV010017254.1, read as the reverse complement.
TCTATGAAGTGTGTAATTAAATATATGACTATGATACTCTCACCCTGCCCCTTCCCTTCCGCTCAGAACCTGCCTAGATTGATGACGGATGTTCAGAGGGCAGATGAGGCTCTTCTGAAGGCTATCGAGGAAGTTACAACCTCATGCGAAATGTTTATGTCATATTGAGACATCGGTTCCGGCCATCATGCATATGACTTCTTGTCGTATAGATAGTCACAATGTACCTCAAATCGTAGAGAGTTTGTTTTAGTGTTGTTTGATCTTGAGACATGATATAGTGTTGCCACAATTAATTTTAATGTCAGCAACTGGAATTTTATCGTATTTTGTATCATCCTTTTTTGTAGTTGCATGGCAAGAACACAGTGATCATAGTTGTTAATTCTGCAATGATTGTTTTCATGTTTTGAGAGACTACTATGGCATCACATTTATTGGCACAGCCACAGAGAGCCCTTGGAGTAATGATTTGGGTAGCGTCTGAAGGGTTCTGCTCGAAACAGGGCGGTAAACTTACATGGCTTCTCTCCAAGTCAGTCTGAGTTTGCATTACTTTTTAAATATCTAGACTCGTTGATTTTAGTCCATCTCAGCTAGCGAGTTCAGGAGGTTCGCAGCTCTTGGCTGACATCAGCCACGAGGTCAAATGAGCGAATTACATGAGTTCTTTTACACTAAATTGCCAGGATAACGCAAACTATTTCTGCATGACGACACTTACAATATCCTCTACAAAAGGACCGGCGACAATTGCTGACGCGGTTCTTGTGTTATTATTGAAACAAGAACGTTGACACGGTGGCGTCGGCGTCAGGGTAGACGCTGCACTAAAAAAAATATTTTTTTGTGAACTCTGACGTCTGCAGAGAGCACCTAAAGAGAATCAACATGATAAATATATTGATAGTGACCTTGATAAGGTATAACACATGACGTAATTTTCTCGCACACAGAAATATTGGACAAATCAAGCTCGTTCTGATGGAGTGGCAGTTCTATTGGGACTGTCATGCCAGTTTGAGAACTGTTCAAGAGCGCACGGTCGATGCTCCACACTAACCGCTCAGTATCCTTGAGAGTAGTAACAGGGAAAAGGAATAGGAAAACTGTTCAAGGGCGCATGGTCGATGCTCCACACTAACCGCTCAGTATCCTTGTGAGTAGTAACAGGGAAAAGGAATAGGAAAACTGTTCAAGGGCGCATGGTCGATGCTCCACACTAACCGCTCAGTATCCTTGTGAGTAGTAACAGGGGATAGGAATAGGAAAACTGTTTAAGAGCACATGATAGATACTCCACGCTAACCGCTAAGTATCCTTGTGAGTAGTAACAGGGAATAGGAATAGGAAAACTGTTTAAGAGCACATGATAGATACTCCACGCTAACCGCTAAGTATCCTTGTGAGTAGTAACAGGGAATAGGAAAAGCAACAGAAGGCTCGACTGGCCATATTTCTTAAATATAAACATTTCGTTCATTCAACGAGAAATGTTTAAAGTTATATAATGTACCTCGTCATGCGATATATATTTTTTTAAAGCAAGATTCAATATTGTTCATAAATTGCTTTGTCATTTCCGACGCACTTCTATCATTCTGATTTTCTTCATTTTATGAAAACAATAGCCGGGAGCAATAACTCTGTGATGCGATTAACCCACATTTACATATTATATATTATTTTTGGGGCATTGCAATTCAAATTACCAAGAAACCCCCAAATGATGTCTCATATACCCATCAGAAAAAAAAAACAAGAAAAGCG
>SDVV010017253.1:0-14033 GCA_016164225.1 Gammarus roeselii | reverse complement strand
TGGAAGAAGTGTAATCATTCGATTCGATATAGTTTAGTTCCAATTTAGCTACGCGTTTTTTTATTTGTTGGTTAGAGTGGGTTAGTGGCATGTTGTTTGGAGTGAAGGAGCATAAAATAAACGCAGAAAACAACCAAATTACTTCCGTATACTCCAGGCAAATGTCTGTTTTTTGAGCATAGTTATCAAAGTGTACAGAAATCAAGTCGGGAAAATTAACAATGAATATTGATCGATTGCACTGTCAACTCGCTCATATACAAAACAAAGCCATAGGACTACTGCAGCTGTTTTCTCTTGATCGAAGCGCTGTCCTACGCTATCAAATATCGAGGCGCTGCTTCATGCGCTAAAATATTTCTGACTGTTTTACGACATCAAATAACGATGCGCTGTTTGACGCCGCCGAAGATTCAGTCACTGTTTTACAATTTAAACCCTATATTTCAGCCGCCTAGGCTTGGGTAAGGCAATAAAAGCTGTTTAGCTTTTATGCAATAGCGGCCCTATATTTTTTTAGTTTTGAGTGCCTACTATGAAAGAACTGAGGAGGGAAAGTGTGGCGGAAAAGGGACATGGGTTACCACGAATCCCTTGGGAAATTTTCGACACACGGTATATGCTCCAGGAGCATTCTCTGTCGAAATTAAATCCTTAGTATCATAGTTCTCCTGCACTCTTTTAGCCTTTTTGGTGGTCTTGAAGTCTGTCCTGGATAACCGACATTTATTCCGAACAATGATGGGAACATCAAGGTTTTACTTTTCATTACTAAACATTACGGAGATATTTCATACCTTAAAGTTATAGTTGTTTTATTTGAGGTTGAGTGTCGGTATCACACAAGAATGTTTCCCCCAACTGAATTAATAACCAATCGAACCTCAAATTGATGGCACATGGGAGCTAAAATTGATGCGAGTGTATCTCCTTCCCTCATATCCCTCCTTCACCTATCTCCTTTATCTGCCTCCCTCATCGCACTCCCTCGTCCCCTCATCTCTCTAATCTGCTTGCCTCATCGCCCTCCCACACCTCTCTCCCTTATCTGCCTGCATCATCGCACTCCTTCACCTCTCTCCCTTATCTGCCTGCCTCATCGCACTCCTTCACCTCTCTCCCTTATCTGCCTGCATCATCGCACTCCTTCACCTCTCTCCCTTATCTGCCTGCCTCATCGCACTCCTTCACCTCTCTCCCTTATCTGCCTACATCATCGCACTCCCTCACCTCTCTTTCTTATCTACCTGCCTCATCGCCCTCCCTCTTCTTCCTCCCTTATCTACCTGTCTCATCGCCCTCCCTCGCCTCTCTCCCTTATCTACCTGCCTCATCGCACTCCCTCACCTCTCTCCCTCAAGAAATAGTGTGATTAGACACCTCGGAAACATTGACAATTACCCCATCTGTTGACCCCATCAGTTGACCCCATCTGTTGACTTGAGTGCATAACGGACTGTACGTAACGTACCGGCCATACCAGTCCAATAATTATGACAAGTCAGTGGTTGAAACCTTGGCCAGATAAGCTCGGTTCAGAATTTTGGAGCAGGTGGGCAGTGAAATAGATTGAATTTACCAAGAAATTGCAACTACTCTTACCTACAAGTAATTGATGGAAATTTCTTAAATATATATTTCGAGTCCTTACCCGAGGAAAATTTGATTTCCTTTTTCAAACAGCTGCAGCACCGACACACATTCAGGTAGGACCAGAAAATGAGGGAGAATAGCATATAAAAATATATATAACGCACTGATGAAAATATTGATTTTACTTTTTTGTTCTATTTCAAACCATCCAAACTAACGACAGAGTTCTACAAAAGGCCGAAAGCGGGATAGTAGCATACCAGTGATGGTGCACGGTTGATGTGTTCTAAAGATGACTGTATCGTTTTTTTTTTTTGGGGGGGGGGGGATATTTACGCCCTGTTGGGACGAGCGGAACAGATATGTTTCAAGCAAAGAAACATTTGTCAGTACTTTGCCAATTAGCCTAACCAGCTCATTGGCAAAAGGATCCTGTAGATTCGTTTGCCCACCGTGTAATAACAGTAGATAATAAATAATAAATTAGATTAGAAAATATATAAATTATTGATTATACAGCAGACAACATTATCAATTAGGTTAAGTTTGTTCAATGTTCCAACTTGTGTAACTCGTTCAGTTAGGTTTTCTATGGTGCATTTTGCGATTAATTAAGTGTATTTAATTGTAAATTTATAATATTTGTGTTGTCATGAAGGTTTTAATTTTGATTTATATTATTTATGTCTGATGATGATCTGTGTTCCCAACCGAGTGAATGCTATAATTGTTTTAATGCGATGGTGAGGATCTAATCCAAAATAGTTCTGATCCGTCAATCAAACGACTCATAACAGTATTGCAGAAGGTTCGAGAAAGCATCCAACCTTGTCAATACTAGGATATTAAAATTATAAAAGAATAATAATAGCAGGAGCATTTCCAAGTGGAACATTATCTCTCAATCGCAATCCTACCCTGGAATATAGCGAAACAGGCCGAGATGAGATTCAAAAACTATTAAAAATATTTCATGTAAATGTTGATGTTTCTTAATAGTTTTGCGTGCATGCCTCACCATAAAAAAGTATGTTGTGGTATGCTCGTTCAAATGGTTAGTCAACATTAAATATTTCGTTCCATATCGCAGGTACTGCATATCAACATAACGAAAACACCAACCTCATGTCCTGGAAATATTAGGACTGTTTAGGTTAGACAGATACAGATACTAGACCGAGACCCCCAGGGAGGGGGGAGTTTTTGTAAAATTAAGATCTTCCTTCAAATTCCTCCAGCATTCCTGGTACGTCGACGTTCCCTATTTATTGTGTTTGCTTCGCAATAAAACATCACAAACACAATTCAGGAATTTTCATTGAAGCCAATGTGGAAATGTCCCTACCAAGTGCTGTTCAGTAGCGTTTGCCAAAGTCGTGCAGTTTATCTCAGTAGTTGTTATGAATTGACTAACTACTCGCGAGCTGTGGGAGCACTGGCTGCTGGTCGTGCGAGTTACTCACCTGCACAAAAAAACACTTACTGACGTTCTAAGCAAACTTCTCTCCGGCCGATGAAGCCCTTGCTGCCAGCCGGACGAGCTGCTCCTTCATTACCATTGTTTTGGGTCAGGTTTTTCACTCAACCACAGTGGTCGTATCAAACTCTTCACTGGCCCATTAGCGAGAGTGGAAGATGCAAGTGCTGCTTACATGTTTTACCTGCTCGTTCTTCCATCTATAATTCCTGTTGCCGATAGTGAAAGAAATTTGATGACAGAATTCCATGCCCGGGCTAATTTTATTCTTCAACACCCTTTGCGTTATTCCAACAGCTGTGGTAGGGGAAGTTATTACTCCACTCGATTGTTTCTGGAATTCCTATGAACGATACGCAACTGATTACAAATTTCAAATACAAATTACGAAGATATTTGAATCCACTCGTTCGGAAAGAAAGGGAGATCGTAGGTCTTTGGAAACGAATTGAACCAATGAATGGATATTTTAAAACCAATTCGCGCCCTGTATTCATTTTTGTGATGACAATTCTGTGGTTATTTGCAGCGATCTCAGAAAAGTCGCAGGGCAAGTGACCCTAAATATCGCTAATTCAGCGTTTCTCTAGTGCTCGTAGTTTATCCCCAAATCACAGCGAGCTTCTCGCCGGCAGAGGGCGCCCTTCCTACCGCTACGGGATTGCAATTAGAACATTAAGAGCGCAAGAGCTTTACCTCTGAGCTGTGATGAGCTTGTTGAGCTGCGGAAGTGCATGATTGCAAAATATTAAATCTGAAAAAAAGCACGAGGAGATTCATAAAATCAAATACCGAAACAGCATCGACTTGATATACTTTGTGAAGGCGAGATTGGTTTGAAATGCATTTAAGTCCACTAAACAAGGAAAACCAGAATTTCCTGTCTATTGGCAGCGTAGAAAACGGTGGAATAATATTTAGGCTCATAAACACATTTTTAAGTAACTCATCTTTGCGATTCAGTAGAATTCACAAACTTCCTTCACACTTTTTGCATATCAGAAGTTGCAGATGTTCAAAAAATTTAAATCCTCAAAGTTGCTTCATGTACCTTCACCCTTAGTGAGGTTTGGTTCTAGACAGAGGGGTGGTCACCTGCGTGCTGTACCCCTACACCAAAACTGTATAACCAATTATCATATTTTTAGTCTAATGGCCAGCAAGTGATCATGGAGTACGCATTACAGTGTAATTGTTTCAACACACCGGCTGCAGTAGGGTTGCAACACTAAGCGCTCGTACCAGCAATACACCGCAGTTAAGCAGGAGTTGGGATGGGAAGGCAGGCCCTAATTCTCGTCCCGTTACAAAATTCTCATAACTCTGCGCCGCAATGTGGAGCTCTTTAAATTGGATAATGCTCTTCAAGTGACATAATTTTATTGATTCACAAATAAAAGACCTAATCGATGACTTTACATTATTTTACGTTTGATAAACATTATCAGATTCTACAGGCCTCATAGAATATTAATGTGAATTTCCATTTGTCAGTAGGAAAAGAGACACAAATGCAACACCAATCCTAATTCAATACAAGTTTCGTCACGTACCACACAACAGCAGACATTTGTCAGTAGGAAGAGAGACAGGAATGCAACACCAATCCTAATTCAATACAAGTTTCGTCACGTACCACACACCAGCAGACATTTGTCAGTAGGAAGAGAGACACGAATGCAACACCAATCCTAATTCAATACAAGTTTCGTCACGTACTACGCAACAGCAGACATTTGTCAGTAGGAAGAGAGACACGAATGCTACACCAATCCTAATTCAATACAAGTTTTGTAACGTACCACACTACAGCAGACATTTGTCAGTAAGAAGAAAGACAGGAATGCAACACCAATACTAATTCAATACAAGTTTCGTCACATACCACACAACAGCAGACTTCTCGTGCGCATGTTCCTAAACTTTCATTTATTCATTCCAACTCATCCGCTCCTTTGGCTTAAGAAGAAACTACTCCTGGGTAAACAACAAATTCCAACAAAATCTAAACTGTTCCAAGTTAGCCAATCACAACTTGTCGCTAATAAGTGAACTTGCAAAATGAGTTACTGAACTCGAGTGAAGAGTCTCACTTGAACACGCGTTTGCCCCCGGCACTCCAGATGCTGGGGAGATGGTAAGAACGTTTACCCTCCCAAGGAGTGAGAATGAGTGTTTTCCCCGGCACTCCAGATGCTGGGAGGATGGTAAGGACCTTTACCCTCCCAGGGAGTGAGAATGAGTGTTTGCCCCGGCACTCCAGATGATTGGAAGATGGTAAGGACGTTTACCCTCCTAGGGAGTAAGAATGAGTGTTTGCCCCGGCACTCCAGATGCTGGGGAGATGGTAATGGCGTTTACCCTCCAGGGAGTGAGAATGAGTGTTTGCCCCGGCACTCCAGATGCTGGGGAGATGGTAAGGACGTTTACCCTCCTAGGGAGTGAGAATGAGTGTTTGCCACGGCACTCCAGATGCTGGGGAGATGAAAAGGAGGTTCACACTCCCAGAAAGTGCGAAAGAGTGCTTGCCCCGTCACTCCAGATGCTGGGGAGATGGTAAGGAGGTTTACCTTCCCAGGGAGTGAGAAGGAGTGTTTGTCGCTGGCACTCCAGATGCTGAGGAGATGGTAAGGAGGTTTACCCTCCCAGGGAGTGAGAATGAGTGTATGCCCCGGCACTCCAGATGCTGGGGATATGGTAAGGAGGTTTACCCTCCCAGAGAGGGAGAAGGAGTGTTTGTCGCTGGCACTCCAGATGCTGGGGAGATGGTAAGAACGTTTATCCTCCCAGGGAGTGAGAATGAGTGGGAGTGACTGTGATGGTTGCATAAGCGATGGATTTAGGTGGTATCTTAAGAAGAACAGTGAAGCAGTAATTCTTACGTGAAAATATGAATCAAATTTTAATTGTAAGTCTGACTATATTGATTAGTTAATTTGAATTCCTATACAATCGATATAAGTTAGATTGACAACCGTGGATTTAACACGTTTGCGTACTTTAAATGAATGTTCCTCCATTCATCCCAATCCGTGCCCACCATCAAGCGCAGACTGTTCCTACTTCGCTTCGTGTACCCGCATGCCAAAGAAACACCGATGGTCCTTCTCCCCTCTATGCCCCCCCCCCCCTCTCTGCCAAACAAACAAAAGCGTTTCCACTCTGCTTTTAGTCCTCGCCTGCCAACAATGCCTCGACTCTCACCACTTCACTTTGCTTCTTGTCTGCGCCAGTCAACCAGGCTCCGACTGTTCCCACGACGTTTTTTACCCGCTATACAAGACGACGTCTGTTCCAACTCCAATTCTAGTCTCCGCATGCAATCATACTCCAACTGTTCCTGGGCGTCACAAACTGAAAATAATTTACGAAAATTCTGTGAATGATAAGAAACTTTCCGCTTAAAGATGCGCCTAATAACGAGAAGTAAACAAAAGCCCGGGGGAATCAGGTTGGGAGACTTTCTTGTTCTTTTTCTTAAAACATTGTCATGCAATCCTGCTCCTGTGTTTGAAGAATTCAAACAACGTGTAATTGCAATTCTTTGATTGTTTATATTTTGACCGACAGCAGAATACTTTTATGTCAAACTATTGTGTTCGTTCAAAGAACTCTTTGGACGCCCAATGGGAAAGAAAATAAACACGCACTCAAAAGCTGCGCATGTTAGTTATATTCGTCAAACCCCAAGGTTTGATGATGTGAGTAATTTACCCGAATGTTTTACAGATAATGACATAGCTGTCTCAAATCTCTGGGTGCTGAGAGATTGGGAACAGTTACGCTGTAACCCATAATTCCGTTACATTCCTCAATTATGTAGTCACACTAGGGTAAATATGGAGGCAGTAGAAATTTCAGATTTTTTTTTGTTGTGCAGACATCACCATTCCTCAGAACTTTGGGCTGTACTTAGAATCATCAAAGATAATTTTCGCTATGATTAAACGATTAGGTGTCATATTACGATAAAATTTTGGATCATTGTGGAAGGAATAGTATTCATCCCTCCAAATGATCTTAAAACGCTTCTGTGAGAACACGTTACACTATGGACAAAGGTTTCATACCTTCTGGATATGAATGTCTGAACGGCGTCATTGAACAAAAGAGCGTTCCTTCCGTCGTTCATTTGCAACGAAGTTAAAAATCTGCTAGATTTCAACTTAATATCTTGTCTTCGGATGAGCTAAACAATCTTCAAATTGAATTTCTCTCGACGATCACCAAGGCAGGCCACCAGGTCCATGTTGAAGGTATTTTTCCAATTAATCATCTTTTATCGAACTCGAATCCTTTTCAACAGCTTCAGAAACCTGATAAGAGAAAGAATGCAATAACTGGAAGTCGACTTAGGTACGTAGTTAGACATGTTTGAATTACCCTGTCAAACAGGTTTACAATAGGGCAAGAATTTTAATGGGAGTATTACGTGCTTATCTACCAAGCGATCAAAGCTTACTATTTTATTTTCCAGAATACCAATACCTGCCACTCGACCCTGCTCTCAAAGACATTGAGCCCCTCTCGAGTGCTTCCCACCTTTTCGACTGTATTTTCTATCTATGCATGTAATTTTACTTAATGATGGTGCTAGTGTAGTTGTCTATGCTCATAGAAATGTGCATGTATTGATGTTATAAGTTTTAGCCGTAAAAGTTACCCACTAATATTAGGTTGCTCATGAATTTTTCTACTGTACGTAATTTCCTATTTTTATGTATTACATAATATCAATACCTAATGGAAATAGAAATTTTATAACAATTGGCAAGACAAATTATGCTAATCTCACGAATACATAAATGAATCTCCTCTTTGTCACGCTCCAAACGATCACACACAGTAACACCAAATCACTTTGGCAAGTACTGTCCCATGTCTTGTTGAAGGTACAGGCGTTTGGTTATGAACATAGATGTATGTAAGTGAACAGTAAATTCATAATTGAAAAAACTTCAGTCCCTATCAGGATTCGAACCCCGCGTCCCAGGAATAGTGACTTGCGCACTGCACTCGTATTCCTGCAACGCGGGGTTCGAATCCTGGTAAGGACTGAAGTTTTTCCAATGAAGAATTCACTGTTCAGTTACATGAGTCTCCCAACGAAATTGTTAGTGTGGTCTCTCTAACGTAAATTTAGTCTATGTATGAATGCAGGAAAAAGTTTTGGTTGGATGGCGTCGTCCAGACGTCTTGTGTATAAAGTCAATGCTCTCAGAAAATAAAAATGTCCACCACTCATATATGTTGTCTTTTCATATATCTAGAATATTTTGGCTACGATTTAAACCTCCTTGTCCATAATTGGTGATACTAAGGACATTTGCATCGACCCAGGCAAGCTTATCACATTTATAGACATAGACACGTAAGCAAAGTCGAATCCGCAGATATTAACTGTCCAAGTCAATTTCAAGAGTGTGGAAACCTCTTTCTGGCAGTTTTGAAACATATAGGAATAGATTTTTACGTTTATAAGCTACAACCATTTCTGATGCCGGTCGAAAGCATTACCATTATATGCCATCCGTGCCGCAGCTATTAACTGTCCGTGCCGCAGCTATTAACTGTCTATGCCGCTGCTATTAACTGTCCGTTTTACAGCTATAAACTGAATCAGTAAATAGTTCAGTTATGCGCTCGTATAAAGTGAATTGATAAGGGGTAATATATGATAAAGACGTAGAACGATTTTAAGGGACACTTGCATCTATGTTATGAGATTGATGCTCCGAATATGACGCAAATGTTTACGCCGATCGCAGCATCGAAAGTGTCTCTAATACTTATAATCAGTAATCTCTTGTTGTACTTACTGGCAATAAACTGCCAACTAATTAATACACCATGAGTTACATTCATATTTTATTATTTTGCCGGCGAACAGAGAAAAGCTTAATCACTCCACCATTGAAATGACACCACCACGCCAGTCACAAAACACTCAGTGGCACCACGCCCAGACAGAAAGTGGCACCACGCCCAGACACAAAACTCTCTATGGTTTCCGTGCCGGGATCTTGATAACCCAGATTCCCGGTTGATATTAAGGATTTTCAATAACTCGGGTATTATTTCTTATCCCAGGATGTTTCTTATAGTGGTTCTACATGTAATGCATTTTCTTATTTCATGATCTGTTTTCGAAGTAAAGCTGTTCCATAAAATAATAATGAGAAGAGTGCATCGACTCTGCTATTAGCTGTTGAAAGGCTACTGGTGATAACATGCGCAACACACGCGTGTACAAAACATAACTGCATTTCGGGATGCTCGGTAGACCGCTTATCGACTTAGATCGGATCGAAATTATTATTTTTCCTTGTAAGATTTTGGTTAGTCTATTTGAAAACACGACGAGAAGTCATATGACAAAATTATTGTACCACTAAATAATTCGTAAATAGTTCATCGGTCCAATTAGCCGGTGGATCGAGCAAAATTGATCATGTGGTGGGAAGTACAAAACACCACTGAGCGCCACTTGGAATTATTGGCCCTCACCATGGCATTTTTTGATTGCGTTTGAGCATTGATACAAATCTTCACAATTTTATCGAATAGTATCGTTCCTGTGTATGGTCACTTGCTCGATCATTATTAAAAAAATTGAGTTTGTATATGTATAGAGCGTGACAATTTTGCGGACGTGAGATTGAAAGAAGTGTTATTGTTTGCTTTATTATAGAAATAAGATCGTGTAAATTTTCTTCACGGAGGAGAGGTTAAGTTTAATTCGGTAACTAATGGACGATGATGCAATCCTCTCTCATGCAACTTTTCTGCTACTCCAAGATCTTTATTTCCACTAGTTTGCGTGCCTATTTTCAGTCGTCTAGCTTGCTACGCCAACACATTCGAAAACACGTGACTCCCTTCTGACCATCACGTATTTTGTGCGGCATATAACTGCATTTTATTGTATTTCATGTCGAGGGGTAATTGAAAACTAGATATAATTTTCAACAAACAATGTGTTATTCTGAAATAATTTCAAAGGTTGAGTGAATTTCGGATCCTTTTTGTTTCAGATTATTACTCGTTCGTGCAATAAACATTTAATAAAATCAAGTATTTGTATTGAGTGGGCAAAGAAAAGATTTGCATGTCCGTGGAATTAACCAAGATATCATTCCTTTGCTCTACACATCAAAATACAGAAATAAAAACAGTTAGAATGAATTATTCGAATATGCATTTTCTATTATTCACACTTCAAGATTGAAAGGCTACAGAACAAACAAATACTACGTGTTTTGTACGCATAACATTTTGGTCCATGGCCGTTTCCGGTGAGGTACCAGAATCATAGAGCCAAATTACGCAAAAAACTAGAATTGTTTATGAAATTTCTTAGCATTCAAGTCCAATTGTTCTTTGCATCTTCTGTCAGTTGGTGAATTAATTTGTTTGTTAAGAGAACCAGTATTTACTTTGTCATTGAACTGATGTTAGCGATAACGCAAACAGTAGCTGTTAATTGGATATATTGGCATGATTATTCAACAATTGTTGAAGACCGACCTGATGAAATGCGCAGGGCTTTATAAATAGTTTTCAAATATCCACGCTTAGGAAATTCAAACTGAAATGAACAATAAATGGATCGGTTAAGTAATACGGTAATATTCTAGGATATTATGATCTAAAACATTTACAATCTGGGTAGACAGTACTTGCGGAAAGAAAAAATAATAATATTCTGAATTTGAAGCTCGTACGAGTGTAATATTGATTCGTTAACGAATTATTATTTTACAAGTGCCGTATAATTGTATAAACATATTATGTGGCTACTGTATAAACTCCATTTTGTTAGTCCTAAACTTCGACGCAATAAATTTACTAAAAAGTCTTCAAAAGGACCGTCGGCCTCGCTCACAAGCTGCGGTACAATAGGCTAGTGTAAAGATGATTGCCTTTTGCAGCAAGCCACGCAAATCAACGCTTAGTGTGAAACAGGCTTCGTTCGCCGGGCAACGCCTGAGACTCAGCCTTATCTAGGAACCTCTTTTTTGCCGGGAAATGCCAGAAACCAGTTTGTTTTAGGAGGTTCATCTATTCTAGGAGAAGTTAGCATCCAAGCCGTTGAAGTTTGGTCTCATCCTCTTATCATGAATGGAGTCCTCCACAAGAAAACACACTGGATTGTAGTGGTTTGGTCCTATCCTCTTGTCAAGAATGAAGTCCTCTACAAGAAAATAAACAGGAACGTAGTGATTTGGTCTCATCCTCTTATCATGAATGGAATTTTCCATAATAAAACACACAGGAATGTAGTGATTTGGTCTCCTCCTCTTATCAAGAATGAAGTTCTCCACAAGAAAACACACATGAATGTGCTGATTTGGTCTCCTCCTGTTATCAATAATGAAGTTCTTCCCAAGAAAACACACTGGGATGTAGTGATTTGGTCTCCGCCTCTTATCATGAATGAAGCCTCCCACAAGAAAACACACAGGAATGTAGTGATTTGGTCTCCTCCTCATATCAAGAATGAAGTCCTCCACAAGAAAACACACAGGAATGTAGTTATTTGGTCTCCTCCTCCTATCATGAATGAAGTCCTCCACAAGAAAACACAGAGGAATATGCTGATTTGGTCTCACCCTCATATCATGAATGAAGTTTTCCACAAGAAAACACACAGGAATGTAGTGATTTGGTCTCCTCCTTTTATGAAGAATAAAGTCCTTACAAGAAAACACATAGGAATGTACTGATTTGGTCTCCTCCTCTTATCAAGAATGAAGTCCTCCTCTAGAAAACACACTGGAATGTAGTGATTTCAATAAGAAGACCTGCTGCACTGTTTCGCCGTAATTTAGGTTTGTCCATTTTCAAAATCATACATCAGTATAATTATTTTTGTTTCACGGACAAAAGAGTATCTGTATGAAATTGAACTAAATACTATTTGCAATATTTCGATGGGCTTTTCATGGCATCAGCACACCTTCAGTCTATTCGAGCTCATGCTAAACGAAGTAGGCTCACTGCGTATGTGGTTACACATTTCCTGCTTTTTAATCACCTTCTATCACTCCCTATCGAATACTGGTTTCTAACTTCATAAAGATCCTGAAGTTCCGATAAATAATAATTACCGGTAATGTATATAATGGTCACGAACGAGATTAACATTATGTTTTTCATCGAGGTTGAACAGCACTAAGAAGTGATTTTTTTTTTTTGACAGTTGCATCTTCGTTAATTAAGCATAGTTGATGAACCCTTTGCACAGCTTTACATTCATGAAAGGATCAATCAAATGTTATTAACAATATAACTAGACAGTTCACCTGCGGAACTACTGATGAATGAACAATGATTACGGAAAAGCTTCAGGAGTATAATATGAATCATTCATGATGGTATTATTGCAATATTAAAGTTGCTGGTTGTTTTCATTGCCGTTCTTGTTTGCTAACATTGATCCTATGACACAGCGTAGCAGCCACTTTGATTTTTATGAGTTTCACTAATCTCTTGTTCCTTAGGGAATTTGTATGGCTTCATTTACGTCAGGCGCGATGTATATTATGAGTAGTACACTTGATGTAGCTAAGTTTTTTAGCAACTTGTTGAATGGAGAAGGTACTATTTTCCTAATTTATTTACCAACGAGTTGATTTGCTTTTGCCATTGTCTTGGAAGTTTTGAGTTCATGGGCCTGCACCTTTGACATTCATTTTTTCCTAAAATTCTCGACGACGGGAATAAAAAGGTGTTCTGGGTATTTATACTACTCGCTTCTTCTGCTGTTAAATCACTGCACAAATTTCCGTTTCAACGCTGCTTAAGGTATTTTTCACGAGTGATGACCATTATGCAATCGAAAGAACTAATTTCTTTGACATTTCTGGGTACTCTTCTTAGCACAAAAGCCTTGCGGATTTCTGTTTACAAGACTGTTTACCAAACTAGGCCTATTACTCTTATTTATAAACTCCACCGAATATGTTCACGATTGTTAGCATTAACACAAAAAACAAGCGCTTGCTATCAATTGCAATAAATCTGTTCACGGCATTAACGCGGGGGACGACATTTTATTATTATTAACTAACTGAAAACATATGACGATGAATGGAATTTGATTTACGGAAACTATTTTATTTTGATGTCAATAACACTGCCAAAATTGCTGTTTTACTATTGATTCATCGCGAACAGAAGAAAATGACAGGTCATATTTTGACCTATTTTTAACCATGAACTCACGTAGATAATTCGATTTAAACCAACACTAAAACATTTCATTCAACACGATCGATTTGTGTATACAACATCAACAAAACGCACGATAAGGGCAGAGTGAGAAGATCCTTATTTACCTCGACCAGTGTTGAGTATTTTCTTAGTAATACTGTACAAAATTTATTGATTTATTTTACGGAACTGAATTGATTTATGTCGGAAAAGATAAGAGGTTGAGGAAGAATATGGGAGGAAGTTCAAAATTAGGACTGCAAACAGACAAGCGAAAAAATGTTTCTTCATTTTTGGTCGAGAATTTCATCTATCTTCCGCTTCACCTTCGTTGCTGGAGCCGTGTTTAGAAATCTGGACATGGAGAAAGAAGGGGAAGCTACAGAACGGTATATGCAGAGACGCACTCGTCAATGCCAGCCGCCCCATTCACGCACCGGCTACGCTCAGAGACACGCACAAACCAATATCCGCCTTCTCTTCACGCGTCGGTGCCCGACACGTAGATACACAGAGTCTGGTCGCTTTCGACCCCAGGCGGAGAGGACACAAATTGTGTGTTGCTGCGTAGTGAAATACAACGAAGGTTAGTGAGCAAAACAATATAAATATGTATGGGAACAGCGAATGTTTCCAAGTTGCATCGGTTAGTCCCTAATCTTCAATTTATTTAATACGCATGCGTATTTTATATGAATTTATTTCTCCTACTATATATATGTATATATATATATATATAAATTTAAAT
>SDVV010017252.1:0-14033 GCA_016164225.1 Gammarus roeselii | reverse complement strand
TTCCCGCCCTTGGCATCCCGCTGTCGGGATGGTCGTGGGTGGGGGGGGCCCGGCCATTATGACGCGGCGGGGGTAAACCAGTGAAAACTGTGGGCCCTGCTGCTGACGACGGTTCCTCGGTACATTCGGGACCCAGAGTGTAAGTTGAGGGGCTACCGGCCGGACCCTTTAGCACAAAAGGGCTAAGTTGTGTGAATGTGAGCGTGTGAGGGTGTGAGGTGCGCCTTGCCGTCGGCCACCCCCCTTTCTGGGGGATGCGGCCTAGTGTCTGTATCTGTATCTGTATGATTGGCAGATTAGTAGTCGTTGGGATATTTGAGTCGAGTGCGGTGCATAGTCGAGCAGTGGTTTCGGGTATCAGTTCTTCGTTAGATTTTCAACGCGTCCTCGCGCAGGCGATGGCCGTTCTCACTTGTGAGATGTTCTGTTGTCGCGCATGTTAGCTGAGGGTTGAATACCTCACTTTGGTATTTCGCTGGGTGCGGTCGCAGTTAAGACGGTCAGAAGTCGTTCAATACTCTGATCGGGGCGAGCTGTGGTTCGTGGACTGTTGCTATTCTTTTTACTCGTGGCGAGAACACATCGTGTACCACGCGGTCGTCGGAGGAGGAATCTTCGTCTCTTCGCTTTCGACTTTAGAGTTATTGGACCTCTCCTCGTGGTCGACCGAGGCAGCATCCATCGCAGTGCTCTCCTGGGCACTGGTGGATTCGTTGCTTGGGC
Organism: Gammarus roeselii; assembly: GCA_016164225.1. NCBI lineage: Eukaryota > Metazoa > Arthropoda > Malacostraca > Amphipoda > Gammaridae > Gammarus > Gammarus roeselii. Next base: position 13,310 of record SDVV010017252.1, on the reverse strand, counting down.
CGCCCGCCTCTATTATGAGGGTGGTCGCTGGGCTGGTTGTGGTAGCGTTAGTACTAGAGAGGGGTGTTGGGGTCATAGTAATAGTTTGTGTTAACGGTACGTTGTGTGTCGTCTGGTAGGGTAGACTTAGTTGTAGATCCAACTGCTTTGGCGTAATTTAAATTACGGCAGTTTGGGTTTTCGTCGTAAAAGATTTGGATGGCTTGTTTTCGTGCGAATCTGCGGTCATTTTGTATGATTGTCATTGCTTTTAGGTCAATCTGCTTTGGGCAGTCGCGGTCACCTGCCTCATGGAGACATGAGCAGTGATGGCAGTAAAATTGGTGAGCTGTGCAGTCCTTTTGTTGATGCTCGCCGGCGCACCTCTTACAGCGTTGGGGTATGTATGGCGGGCAGTATTTGATGACGTGGCCGTATTCCAAGCATTTTGTGCACATTGCAGGCAATGTCGCTACTGGGTAAGTTTTTTTGTTTTTTCCTGTTCGCCCGGGATTGCTATGAATTCGGTGCGTCACGTCCTGGAAAAGTTATTTGATATGCGGTGCAGTGGATGTTTTGTGGTTTGATCCATCTTGCTAGGGAAACGTTGGGGACGCCGTAATCCTTTGCTAAACCTGCTGCAAAAGCAATTAGGTCAGTTATGGGAGTGTAGTTGGAAGTGTATATAATTCGTCTTGTAGCATTGAAGAACGGATGTATTTCGACAGTTATTGCGTGTTCGTCTATTTTGTTAATCCTTTGTAAAGCGTTGCTTTGCTCGATATTTACGACGTGGGCCAGATAGTTCTTTCCCTGTCAGTTTATGTTTATCGGTCTGCCTCCCAGTTTTTTGGAGAGCGAGTTCATCATGGTGAATGTGTTCATTGAGGGAGCAACTTCGTTTGCACCGCTATCTACAAGCGGTATGAGGAAGTGGGTAGGAAATGATGCTGATCTTCTTTCCTGGGTGGAAGCGTCAGCCTGGGGGGAGCAAATCGCGGCGGCAGCCTCTCGTCGCTCGACATTGTGCTCCGTTTGGTATTGCAGGATCTCCCTCTTAATCTTGTCTTGGGGGCAGTCTCCGTGTCTCGTAGGGGGGCCGTTTACTTTGCAGTAAAAGCAGCGAGATTCTTCGGATGCGCACAAGGGATCGTCCCGTTTATCGTGGTCGTCTTGGGAGCAGTGAGCATTTTGCTTACCGTAGCAATCTCTGCTCGTGTGTCCGTATTTCTGGCATTTATAGCAACGCATCGGACGTCTTTCGAAGGGTGTAACCTTGGTTTTAGCGTCAAAGAAAGGCATATCTAAATAGTTAGGTGGGGTGGGGTAAATGGATTCAAGCAGAAGGGCCCTGGTGGTGTTTTTGTTGGTACGATCTTTGCTTCAATTATACATTCCTCGTATTGGACGAGTCCGGTGATGAACTCGTCGGCTTCATCACTCGGGAGACCCTCGATATAAATCAGGCCTGAACTCATAGAAAAAGTTGGGTGTAGTATGATTTTGCGAGGCTTTTAGCATGTTCTGGTTTTAGAGAGCATTGTGTCCCTTAGAAGTTTTGTGTCAACTTTAATTAATGGTGAAGCTGTCGTCACCGCTGGCGATGATGTTGAGAATTGGACGGCCAGTCCTGGAGCCTAGTTCTTCTCGCAGTTTATATGGGGCAAATATCCGGTCTGTCATTGACATCAAAAGTCAGATTCAAGTGTTCGGGGAATTTAAGGCCGTTGTTGAATGGGTTATGGTCATTAAATCGAGTGTATTGTCTCCTCTTTACTTTTCTTGGTGTTCGGGCGTTACGAGTTTTGGCTGGGAGGAGAGCGATGTTATCAGAAAGGTCAAAGGCGGAAGCACATGAACAGGTTACGGGTTCCCTTGGCCTCTATCCTCTTCATCAGCTCATCCAGTCGGGTATTCAGAGTTGCAAAAAGGTTCCCGAGTTTAGTGAAACGTTCACAGACTTCTCTGGAAGGCGCCAAGCAGTCCTCAGTCTCCAGCTCGGGAAGGCCTATCATTTTGCTTATCCTGTCCAGGACATTCTGCATTCCGATCATATTCGCATTCAGCTTTGAGAAGCGTTCATTTGTGTCATCGACAGCGACCCGAGTCAGGTCTCATGTTGATGAGGAACCTTTGAGGGGTTCGTCATTCTTTACCGCAGACTAGTTTGAGTGTGACGCTCTGGAGGGGCTGACTGAGAGGGCATGGTCTTGCCCTTTGTTTGATAACCGGCTTCTACTCGAGGTTCTGGGTTTTGAAGGTAGGGCCTTCTTTACATACAACTTGAAGTGTATATAAGTATATTCATATAAGTTCTTAAATTGACTTAAATATAATCTTATAACTAGACTTGAAGCTTTAATTATGATTTTTTTTTGTGACTTGCTTGTTTTGTAAAAACTTTTTTATTGTAGTTTTTTATTATTTTCAAACCCCGATGTCAGTGGCGTGCTCACCTCTTTGTGCACCAAGGGGGGTGGGATGTAGCTACAAACTGAAAGAGGGTGGACGGATCTTTTAACTCAAAACGTGTTTACACAAAGGGACAAATGAACTTTGATGGTTAACGAGGACACCGAGAGAAGGCGGGTGAGCCTGGGATACCCACACGGGGGTATTCCTCTAAGGTGCCTTATTGCTCTCGCTCTAAAGAGATGATAGTCGATCTCTCCAATCAAGTTGAAAACTTTAACCTTTGCGAGACTATATTCGGTCTCTGAGCGATATTCGGCTTAGAGCGGTGACCGGCTCCTATTTTGATACAGAAAAAAAAGTTTCTATACCCTGGAAACTTGTTAACTTTGGAGCTTAGACGCGAAGAACAGTATGCGAACTCATTTGTCACTCACTGGTTGCGATACTGCCTCTGCGCAAAACTCCTGTTTCATGATGCCATATTCTTCATACAATGACTGCGGAAACTCCTTCGCATTGCCTGCCATTTCTAGTTCACCGATCATCACTGCCTAGCTTACTCCTCCCGCTCTCTTGTACCCCTTCCACCTTGGGTCCTCTCTTGATATTCCTTCAACCAGTAGATGGTCAGACACTTCTCAACAATCTGGTCTGAACACCTGCACATCCAACAGCCTCCCCAAAATCAAATGCACTACGGGCCATATTTACTCATACAGATACTGACACTAGGCCGCATCCCCCAGAAAGGGGGGTGGCCGACGGCAAGTCGCACCTCACACGCTCACACTCAAACAACTTAGCCCTTTTGTGCTAAAGGGTCCCGCCGGTAGCCCCTCAACTTACACTCTGGGTCCCGAATGTACCGAGGAACCGTCGTCAGCAGCAGGGCCCAACAGTTTTCACTGGTTTACCCCCGCCGCGTCATAATGGCCGGGACCCCCCCACCCACGACCATCCCGACAGCGGGATGCCACCTCCACATTCATGTCTCTTTTTCCCAACGCCTGCTTCAGACCATCCATCCACCCGAACTTCGGTCTACCTCTAGGCCTGCAACCACTCGCCTCCGCATTCATCACCCATTTCACCAATCTCCCTTCATCCATCCTCTCCATGTGCCCGAATCATTTCAGTACACGCGAATCCACTCTGTTCTCCAACTTTTTCACCATCCCTGTTCTGATTCGAACCACGTCGTTGGTGATCCGGTCTCTCAGCGTTACTCCAGCCATGCTCCTCAAACACTTCATCTCGAAAACATTCAACCTTCTTCTCTCCTCTGCTCTCACCCCCCAAGCCTCAGCTCCGTAGAGTACAGTTGGGACAACAACACCCTCATACAGCCCTCTCTTTGCTTCCATCCCCAACGTCCTACAGCTCATTACACTCTTCAGTGCACCTAACACTTTACATCCCTCCTTCACTCGCGCCTTCACTTCACTCATGCGTACTACTAAATATCTAACTTCCCGAACAAGCAGTTTTCCACCAGTTCCCGCCACATACATAACCGATCAGGATCTTTTCACAGTCATTTCTGCCGGAGACGTCATTACCTCCCCACCACATTGTCCCACACTCCATCGCCAACAATCGCATCTAGGCTAGTACCGCTACGAGCCAACTGATCGCTCAATAACACCATACCTTCTCGTGCACAACCTTCCTAGACACCTTCTTCCGCTCGATAAGACGACAAGCCAACTGATCGCTCAATAACACCATACCTTCTCGTGCACATCCTTCCTCCACTTACCACGCCAAACTCACTTCGCCCTACCTTTCAACAATCTCTCGCTCGGCACCAAATGGCGAGACCAACAGTAGGCTGAACCCAGAGTAGTTCCGTAGACGGAAAATCGGATTTGTTGATGAACATTGTTGAAAATAACCAATTTATCGTCGATAATAAACGATAAACACATGAATTTATATGCACATTTTCAACACTGACAATTGGACCAAGATTCCAGAAACGTTTTATCTCGCCAATCTCTCCTCTCGGCTTCATTTGTGCTACAACCACGCACTTTCAGCAGCGACCTTAACAATAGGGTTCAGAAAAGTCGTGAGCCTTTCCAATCTTCTTGTTCGGTGTCTTTGAAAAAGGAAATAACCGAGGAAGAGATCCATAGTTCTTTGCTACGCCCATACCTGTCTCCTATTACGATACGTAAAGGGTCAGTTACTCTTAGGTTTCGTATTCTTACCCCCCACCACAAGGGATGAGGCTCAACAACAAACGCATAAAAAGTTGCACGGGTAACTCACGTCAAATTTGCACGCAATGAAGAGAGCTGTGGAACCGACAAGCTGCAGCTGGTCGCGAGTGATGACCGTCTTGCTGAGGTACAGGTCGACTAGCTTCACAGCCAGGTACAGGGTTTCGTGGTTCAGCTCAAACGATTCCTTTAAGGTAAAGAGTGTCAAGGTTAGCAGAGACAGTAACAAGGAAGCAACAACAGAGGACTCAGGTGCGTGGAAAAAGAACATGACTATCTTGAAAAAAACATTTAAAAAAATATTACACAAGACACAAAATACCTATAAGGGCCTTTAAAATCATAAAAATGTTTAGTCATTTGAACACAAGCAACTACAAGCAGGGCAGCACACGTGACACATCGACTGATCATTAGATCAGGGTATCGACAGTTTTGAGTGAAAAAGATTCCCGGGGCTTTTCCGTACAGCAAAACTAATTTTACAGCACATTCGCTTCCACTCGTAAGAGCCATATGGTTTTACATTGCGCTTCTGCCTTCTATTCGAATGAATTCTGAAGGCAAACATTACAGAGACGTTCTTACGAGATAATCTTGATAACATCCGTTGAACGTAGTTTTCGACCGATTTAAACCTTGGTGTCTTTTAACCTTACTTGGGAATCTCGAAACTCAAGTTCCTCGACTGTCCTCTAATTTTTAGGAAAAAACTTTTGGTCGCTTGGCGGCGCGTGGCGTCTTGCACCTGTCGATCTAAAGGCCTTCCAGGTACAGAGTGGTGCGCTCAGCCGTCGGCCGGCTGAACCCCCAACCCCATCCTTTCCAATATAAGCAAGGGTTCGGCTACCCCATCATTCATCCGTCGCTATTGCTTCGGACGCAGAGCACTCCCGCCTCACTCGATTCTGACAGATCGTCGCACCTTTTCGAAAGGTAAGATTCAGTGCGGGGCGGCCCACTGCCCCTAGAGCCACAGATGGGATCGGCAATTATTGCCCTGCCGTACTGAATATGCTCTCAGTGAGCTGCATCCCACGACACGACAATTTGTCGAGTAATTACATAAATTTGTCATGGCAGAAAGTTGTCGACACAGAGATTTGTCAAAACAAAAAATTTGTCAACACAGAAATTGGCCGAGACAGAAATTTGTTGAGAAAATATGTTGAGATAAATTTGAGAGAAATTGGTTTAGAGAAATTTGTTGAGACATATTTGTAGAGACAGAAATTTGCAGAGACAGAAATTTGTTGGGACAGAAATTTGTTGAGACAGAAATTTGTTGAGACAGACATAGTCGACACATTTGTAGACACCAAATTTATCAACACATAAATTTGTTGACACGTGAATTTTGTCGACATAATCACAAATTTTGGTCGGATCAAATGCTCTTTCTTCAAAATATTGCGTTATAACCGTACTCTCGTTCACGTCTTTACCTCCGACTTGTATTACTCTCTCCCTTATTTCAGAACATGCCGGAAACGCTCCCCACGTCGGGCCAAAGAGCCACCCGACAGCAAGACCCATCGGCTTCCAGGTCCCCCTGCTCCCGATGTGCCTGTCCTCTGCCCAAAAATGACCTCCATACCACTTAACTGAGACACTTCAGTGGCTTGCGGGAAACATGTATAGGCCAGCAGGGTGCGCCATCTGCCTATCGGCCATGGAAGCGGCCCCAGGCAGTGCGGCCTACGAGGCTTTCCTGGACAGAAATCGGTTCATGAGACGGAGATACACTGGCAACGTCACATCCGACACAAGGTCCTTTATGCACCTTGACTCCCGCCACCTTACACTTCCGGGCACGCAATGCAATCCACCTCGCTTCTCAGCGCCCCACATCTCGGGAGTCTCCGATCACGGGGGACAACATACCTGAGTAGGCTCAGGCACGGGGGACAACACACCCTCTAACGACGACGCCCGGGTCACCGCACCCCTAGCTCGGCCATGACCACGCAGCTCGACAAGGAGCTTTTGGCGCTCGGCTCTCTCGAAGACCGTTTCGACGCTCGTCTCCACTCCCTTTCCAACGAGATTCTACGATCTGGAAGGACAGGATCTCGGATGGGAAGGCAACGGGGGTACGAGTAGGAATTCTATCACTATCAGGGCGAGGAAGAGGAGGACGGAGGGGCAGACTTTGAATCCTCATGGGAGGCGCATCTCGGGGAAAACCACCGCCTCCCTCCGCTCCCCCGTCCCGACTCACCGCGCACACCTTTACCGGACACGGACAGACCGCATTCACGGCACCATCACAACCACCCCGCTTCCGGACGGTACCCAGGCCCACATCGGCGAAGCTCCCCAATGACAAAACACCGCCCTTTGCCTCTCCCCCTTCCCCGGAGGAGAGGTGGTATGTACCTCCCCTCAGTGCGACGTACACAGAGGGATTGGCGAGCTGCGACTATGAGGTCTACACCACAGAGACCCCCAACAATCTGATCAAGGTTTATGAGAGAGGCTTCAACTTCATTTTCTTCCCGGTGGACTTGACCAGCACCGCGGATCAGCTACTCGTCCGCAGGTCCACCCCTTTTCGGCCGCCAGCAGGTTCGAAGAAGCTCCCTCTCCAGCTTCTCATGAGCCTTTGCGGTCGATCAACCCTCCCATCGGGGGGTGACCATCAGAGGACGGTTTGTTCGTTCTGGAACGTATCTAACATGCACTACCCAAACTCCTCGAGCAAATCGATACCACGCTGCCCAACGGGTCGGCACCGAAGGACCTCGACGCTTGGTCAAACACGCATTTTGCTCTCACAGCACACTGCCCCGTAGTCAAGTCCCTGATGGAGTTCGCGAATGCTTCGATCCTTCCCCCAAAGGCTCACTTGCCTTAGAAGCACGTACCAAGACCAAGGACTTCAAACTCCGCACGCAGGTGGCTCAAAACCTTCGCGGCTACATACTCAGCGCATCACTGACGGGGATCCTTGAACTCATCCAGACTCCCGTCCTCACCGATGGCACGCCAGTTACGCCTCAGTCTTTGCGTTGTCCGTCAGAGCTCACCACAGGCCGTTCACAAACTTTTGTCAGGATCCCTCTTCGACGCAGCTCAGTGGAAATACCAGATTCGGCTTCAGACGCTGGACAAGCTCGCTTCGGAATCCGCCCTTCTAGCAGGGGTCAGTATTTGAACCTCACTATTCACCGATGGGGCGATCTTAGAGGCTAGCCAAGCGCTGGACACTTTCCGTAGCAGGACAGGGGTCCTCTCTTTTCTGGGCCCTCCCACGTCAGATTTTGTTGCCCCTGCTCCACGGAGACCCCCGCGACACCGAGAAGATGTCGCACAGCATCCCCTCTATGGCAGAGGCGGAATGGCATAAAGCTCCGTTCGTGGCCCACCAACACTACCCAGGGCGCCCCCTATGTTCCAGCAGGACGCTAGACAACCCCAAGGGAGGCGGGTGATCTCCGATGCGCCTCAGACAAGCTCCAGGCCCCGCCCCCCGTCTGCCCTGTAGGCCCGGGGACCCACCCAATACGTTCAAAGGAGGGGTAATCGCGGAGGGGTCGTGGAATCTCGGTACACAAACGACTCTCCTCCTCCCGCTCACAGCTCAGACAGCGGGACCCCCCCCTCCATTCCGCAATCTTTGACGTTCTGCCGGCATCCATCAGAAACTGCCGCGCGCACTGGACGAAGGCCACGCCCTTGTTCAAACGCATTATCGCTACAGGCCTTTCCTGGAAATGAACCCCCACGACCCCCCCCCCCCCACTCGATCACACAATATCTCGCCAACAACGCGAGGATGTTCTAGAAACCCCCGTATCAGAACTTTCGCGCAAGGGCGGTTCCCAGACAGCCAGCTTTTGTACCTCGCATTTTTGCGGTCTCCAAGGGCTCGGGAAGAGATCGCCTGGTGATCGACATCAACAGATACATCCTGGTATCCACGTTCCGCATGTCCCACCCGCAGCCCTGAACCCCCCTCTCTGGTTCACCAAAAAAGTTTGATATCAAGGACGCATTTCCGCCCATCCCAATTCATCCCAGGTTCCTGGCCTTCAAACTACGAGGCCAACCGTTTTTTTTTTTTGGCCCTCCCATTCGGTGTCAACCTGTGACCGAAATTTTTTACTACGGTCGCGAAGCTGCCCCTTCGTTTACTCCAACAGCAAGGGATAGATGCGGCCTTCTACATCGACGTTGGCTACTCTGGGCACCGACAGCACTTCACTGCCGGCGCAACACCCAGACGGCCTGCGGCCTTCTCCTCAAACTAGGCTTCCGCGTCCACATGGAGAAATTTATTCTAAAACCCACCCAGCCGATCGACTTCTTGGGGGTAACATCCATCGCCCCAGCCCTACGACACATCGACCGCTGCAGGGATATGGCCACGGAGATACTTTCCCGCGGAACCCTCACGCTCCCACAGCATTTGAGTTTCTTCGGCATAATAAATTTTCTCACACCTTACTTACGCCATGCTCGTCACTTGTTCAACGAGGTGGTGATCGCAGCCCGCTCCCTCCACCTCTCCCGCAAGCCCTGCCGTCGTAACGAACCCTACCGCCAGGCAGCTCAGCAATGCCGCGACGGGATTTTTTTTCATACCCCCGTCCTGTTCGTAATGCCTCCCCCGGAACACTTTCTGTGGACGTATGCATCGGACGAAGCGTGGGATGCCGTATGCTGCAGCGACCAGCAGTCTTACGGCCGCTGGTTCTTCTGGGAACGCAATCTACATAATACGGCAAAGAAATCGCTCGCCATCATACACGAGCTGGGCGCACGAGCTCATTGGCACGTAATGTCCGACAGCCGCGCGGTAGTGGCTATTGTGAACCACTTGGGCTCCAGCAAGGCCCGGCGCTACAGAAGTTCGGAGCACAGCTCCTACAGATCCTCCAGCGCCACCTCTCTCCTCGCGACCTACATTCTTGATTCGCAGAACGTTTGGACCGATCAGCTCTCACGTCTCCTACCGGTAGAAACTGAATGGGCGCTGACGCCTCGGTGTTCCTCCCGCCTCTCTACGCTGCGCGGGACCATGTACATCGACCTCTTCGCGCATTCGGGGAACCACAAGCTCCCACTATTTGCAGCTCCGTTTCCTCACCCGCGAGCGGCTTTAGTGGTTTCTCTCCAATGCGACTGGAATCAGTGGGAGGAAATGTGCCTCTTCCCTCCATACAACCTGATCCCCCCCAAGTTCTCCGCAAACTTGAGATGTACAGCTACAGCGGCGTCCTCGTGGTCCCCGACTACCCCAACGCACTGTAGTGGCCCACGGTCGTCGCGTCCTTCAACGAACTCTCGTTCGCCCTCGACGTGTCCCAGCGCATCGAAAGCAGGGAGGTCCCTCTCATTCAATTTAAAAAAACGGTGTTCACGATCAAATACAATAGCTCGCTGGCAAACACCCTGATCAACACGCACAGGCAGTTCACACACCGCCAATACCAAAGCATCTGGACTGGTTACCAAACGTGGCTACGCGCCATGCAGGCGCAGTCCATCAACCAGTCCACCCTCTTGACGCCCCTGCACTACACCTGCAAGCAGAAGCGGCTCAACCCTCGTACGGTTCTGGTCTACAGGAATGCGCTACACTTGCCCCTCTTACATAGCTTCGGCGTCACGACCCGCGAGGCGATCTTTCACGAATTGGCTAAGGCCCAGTTTCACGATAGTCCGCCACAACGACGTTACGTGCCGCAGTGGAAGCTGAGCCGGTGCTCGACATGCTCACCTCTCCTCGCTTCAATACTCAGACGACGTCAGTTTTGGCGCTCTTTCAGAAGACCGTTTCTCGTAGCAGGCAACAGGGTCTCCGAAATTAAAGCCATGCCACGCACGGGACTGCATTTCTCCACAAACCCTCTATGCACGCTCATCCTGGCCGCTGACAAGTTGTCGTACAAACACCAGACCCTCGTCACACGCCACCGCTTATCTCTATCGCCTCACTGCTGCCGGATGCCCGGGCACACGGCTTGTGCCTTATGACCGCACTCAAAGCTTCCATAGCCCGATTTCCATCGCACAATGAGTTTTTGTTCATCCATCCTATTTCCGGCAAGCTGCGCAGGGCGTCATCGGTGAGGTACTACATCTGCTCGTTTACCAATGAGGCTGCACCGCATGCGTTCGCGAAAGCTCACGATGTCCGCAAGTACGCCTCGTCTCTCGCTTGGACGCGTGGAGTCCCGCTTCAAGACATCATATCCAAGGCGTTTAGGAAATACATCTTAACAGTATAGAAGCCTAATCAACCTTGCGCCTCCTCGGGAACCAGGTGGATAGTCCTCATACGTTTCGGACACCGCATCCGCTGATACCAGCATCTTCTATACATAGCATAGAGTACGTACTTCATTATTTTACCATCGCGTGCGGCGAGCCTCCACGCAAAGCCTTCAGGTTAGGGATTACGAAATATGTATAGATTTTCTTTATCCTACTTGCAGTACAACTCTATTAGCATAGGAGCTAGCTATTGTACACATTGTTGGTACTGGTATATTTAGAATTCATCACCCGCCGGACGGTTCACCCACACTCTCTGGAGAGCAATATGTATTCACTACGTAACTACTTTTAGGTTGCTCATGCTCACGACCCGCATATTGTTTTTGGCCGCGTCGAGCAAGTATGTTCACTGCCGTTGCCACAACCCCAAATTTGTATTTGGCCATATTAAAATATTCCTCCCCCTGCTATCTTAACTACTCACCGTCTCCTTACGGGAAGCCACTTCGCTAGCCCTCATGAATGATGGGGTAGCCCAACCCTCGCTTATATAGAAAAGGAGGTAGTTGTGGGTTCAGCCGGCAGACAGCTGAGACCGCCACTCGGTACCTGGAAGACCTTCAGACTGACAGGCGCAAGACGCCAAGCGCCGCTAAAAGTTTTTTTTTTCATAAAAACTCTGAGGACAGTTGAGGAACTTGAAAATTTCGAGATTCCCGAGTAAGGTTAAAGACACAAGGGTCTAAATCGGCCGAAAACTACGTTCAACGGATGTCATCAAGATTCTTTCATGAAAACGTCTCTGTATTGTTTTCTCTTCAGGATTCATTCGAATAAAAAGCAGAAGCGCAATGCAAAACCATATGGCTCTTACTCCTTACAGACATAAATGCAGAGCCTCACGAGTCTGTACAGGGTTCCAGCGCGTTATACCTTATCAAAAACTATAACTATTCTGATCTCCCTATATACCTACTTATTCTTTCTCTTCACCTCCACCTAATCAATGGCAAATCACAAGGCATAGTTTCACCTTGTTTGCGCACAAAAATATACAATAACCGTATGAACACTTTTAACGACAGAAATATATGAACCAAATTAATGATTTTGTATCCCATAATATATTAGCCTCCACTTCCCCTACAGCCATACTGATCATCTAGCCTTTTTCGATGGATCTAATTTCACAACACCACATGAATTTTACCGTGCATCCGTCTTTTAAAAAAAATCCTGGGGCTTTCCTGGACTTCCCGTAGCTACATGAAAAACAATCCGAGGCTTTCCGGTAATTCAGGATCCTGTCGACACCCTGTAGATGACCAACCCTAACAGCTTGCACAAAATATAGATTATTTTTCAACAAATCAACAACTTTCACTAATGCATTTCTAATAGTACCTTAGTTGCCGACATAACATCTCAACCCTGATACACGCACATGCCTAAAGCTCGACAAGTCCGTTAAAGAGTGTTCATTTCCAAACGGCGTACAATACACAGATACAAACACGAGGCCGCATACCCTAGAAGCTGTTGGACGGCAAGGCGCACCTCACACCCTCATACGCTTTCACTAACACAACCCTTCTGTGTTAAAGGGTCCAGCCGGTACCCACGCAACATACACTCTGGGTCACGAGTGCAGTCCGAAAATCCGTTGTCAGCATGAGGGCCCGACAGTTTCAACTGGTTTATCCGGCCCACCCACGATCATCCAGACAACGGGATGCCAAGGGCGGGAAAGCACATTAGAACAGCGTCAAAATCAACCATTCACAACCATTCTCCACTCACGCCTGTTCATTGCACGCTCTCTCGCTACCTCTACATTCATGTCTTTCCTTGCTAACTCCTGCTTCACATAATCCATCCACCCAAACTTCGGACTACCACTAGGCCTGCGACCACTCACCTCCGCATTCATCACCCTTTTCACCAATCTCCCTTCATCCATCCTCTCCATGAGCCCGAACCATTTCAGAACACGCGAATCCACTCGGTCGTTTAACTTCTTCACCATCCCTGTTCTGATTTGAATCACGTCGTTGGTGATCCGGTCTCTTAGCGTTACTCCAGCAATGCTCCTTAAACAATTCATCTCGAAAACATTCAACCTGTTTCTCTCCTCTGCTCTCACCTCCCCCCACCGAAGTCTCAACTCCGTAGAGCTCAGTTGGGACAACAACACCCTTATACAGCCCTCTCTGTTTCCAGCCCCAACGTCCTACAGCTCATTACACTCTTCAGGGCACCCAACACTTTACATCCCTCCTTCACTCGCGCCTTCACTTCAGTTTCCACTAGTTCAGTTACCTCCACATGGGAGCCCAGATACTTGAAACACTGAACTTCCTCCAAGAGCTCTCCATTTAGGGAGACACTAATTTTGCTCGCATCGACAGTCCTCGAGCATCATTACTTTACTCTTACCCACGTTCACTCGAAGCTTCCTCCTCTCAC
>SDVV010017251.1:0-14033 GCA_016164225.1 Gammarus roeselii | reverse complement strand
TTAAATTGCATTGATTTAAATAGCAAAGGTATGAGATCTGGTAAAATATATATTCAAACCCACACTTCGTTTGATTGCGGAGATGATATTGACATTTCGTTCAAGGAAAACCCATCAACACGCAACTTACAGTTGAAAGGCCTCTTCTTCACAGTAATTAGTTCTTGGAGAAGGTGAAAGGGAAGTTGAAAGAATGAATTCTACCAAACAAATCTTGGCATTCTTACTACGCTCTAGTGAGGAGTTGTAGACGCTCGTTAATTATTGCGACCTCGGAACACTTACCTAATTAAAGCTTCCGTCTCAAGTGATACGGAACTGACAAATGGAGAAGGTATGAATGGATTGCAATTTCAGACGCAAACAAAACGCAGACAAATTGATGTACGGACAACATTGAACTATTACTCGAGGGGTGAGTTTTGCTTGAGTGGCCCAGGCCAGTTCCAGCCCATGCACAACCACGTTCACAAATTTGCACCATTTTACACGGTACCGTCAAGTTATCGAAAGCCCCGCACTTTGGGAATTGATTGTAACCTGGACTAGAATGAAAAAGTGTTTGACAGAAAAAATCAAATAAAACATAGAATTAGAGCGTCTTCTCTGATACCTTACTACTGATTCTCAAATTAAATACAATGCAAATTGTGTACTTGGTTACTCGGTAAATTTCCATCTTACGCTTTCTAACAGTTGCAAAACAGATCATAACAAGTGCGTGATCATTCCACAGTTGTCCACACGGCTGCCTATCCATCAATACTATGTCTCTTGACGAGAAACGAATGGTCTACCGAATGGTCTGCCGGAGCCATGTAAGATAACTAACGTCTTCCAGTCTATTTAGTTGCAGTTCAGTTGTACGTCAAAGAAGTCGTCTTAGATAATTAGTGTTTCGCAGTCTATTTTCTTAATTGCATCTCAGTTGTTCGTCACATGAGCCATATAATATGAATAATATCTTCCAGCCTGCTTACTTAATTGCATTTCAGTTAGACGTCACATGAGCTGCGTTAGATAATTAGCCCTCCTGACACCCGTTCTAATTAATTTACTTAATCACGAAGCGAAATGTCCTTAGAAATAGAGTGCTAATGAAACCCTACAAAATGTCTCCTGAGTCAACAAGGTCTTTCAGGGAACGAGCAATCGCTGCTTATATCGATTGTTCAAGAGCCTCAAGAACCTTTTCGTTTTTTTCTCTTGTATCAATGGGCAACATGAGACGGACACAAAGAAGGCGGCTGGCAAGAGAAATGTTCCGTATCTGAGAATAGATTAATGGTACTGACGAAGCTTGTTGAGCGGCAGAGGCTGCGAGCGGTGCGACAGAAACGTGTGAAACGGCACTGGCTGACAGTGGCGCATGAGAAACTTATGAAGGGTTGAAACGTACAATGGCAGTTTACAAGCTTATGAAGCGTTGTAAGCCGGCAGCTACACAAAATGAGGTTATGAAGCGGTTAGGCTGTCTGTGTCAAGGTTGGAGCTTGCGAAGCGGCCCAGATTGTCAATGGCACGATAGGAGCTTGTGGAGCGGTGTAGACTATCTGTGTTGCGAAATAAGCTTGTGATGGGGGTGCATATGGCCAGTGCGAAAGGCTGCCAGTGGCACGATCTACCTTGTGAAGCAGTTTAGACAGCCAGGGGCACGGGTGGCTTGTGAGAAGGGGTGCAGTCTGACAATGGCACTATTGAAGTTTGTCAGGCCATTCAGGTACCAATTTCATGGGAGAGTTTGTCAAGGGGTGCAGCATCTGGAGCAGTGGAGGCTGTTAGCCACACGAAGCAGTGGAGGCTGTTAGCCACACGACCGGAGTTAGAGAAGAGGTTCACTCTTGCAGTGGTACGAAAGAAGCTTGCGAAGCGCTGTAGCCGGCCAAAAACACCAAGGGAGCTTGTGAAGCTGTCAGGCTCCTAGTGAAACAGTAGCAGCTGGTAATAAGGTGCGGGCTGCCAGTTGCACGAGACTTGTGAATGGCGGTAGGCTTTTATTGATAACAAGATAGCAAATAACAAGGAAGAGAGATAGGGTGGGCTCGAAAATGAATTACTGAAAACGAAAGGTCTGAATGTTTTTATATGGAGCAATTGACAGGAGGTAGCGCTGAGAAAGGGAGTGGAGGTATTGGGGTTGTTGAGACAGGAAAGTGGAGTTGCTTCTGAATGAAGAGTTCCGGGCGGAAAGTGTAGATAGTTATTTTTTTTTAAATTGCACAGAGTTTGTGGATCTGGTTATTGACGGAAGATAATGTAGAGGACTGTTATAGTATTGTTGAGTAGTGTTATTGAGAGAGTAACGTGCCATGACTTGGAGGCAAATAAAGGAAGAACAGAAACGGACTCTGTTAATTTTTTTTTGTATCGTGCTTAGCTTCGTAGCAACATTCTAGTCATGACTTTTCAGACGATCCCCTTCAGTCAAGCCACGAGCAGAAAGTTTAGTTCAGTTGTCACTGGCAGCGACGAAGGATGTGCTTGAGACTTTGATTGCGACTTGCATAATTGTATGGCATTTCACTTTCTCTGATCATTTTTATTAGAATAGTATTTGTTTGTTACATTCAATTCTGATAGCTGAAAACTACGATGGATTAACCATTTCTCCTTGTGATAATATATTTCATTCAAACTAGGTGAATAATGGTGAAGTACATTCATTTTACAATACCTTCAGATATGCTTATTTAATCAAGCGTTTCATCAGTAATCATAACGAAACGAACTTGGTGATTTTTCCAATGTTCACGTGTTATATTTAAAATGACCCAAATTATATATCGTGATCACCCATTTGAAGTGTCGCATCCTCGAAATAATTCTGATTCATACACATATTCTACATTATCACTATATCTTCTTTTCGATACAAGAGAATAGTCGTAACTTAAGAAATGCATTTCATAACATCTACTGTAGACAGTGGAACTTTAAAACATTGATGGAGAATTTCCATTTTTTTTGCACCAAAGGACGAATAAGATATTCTAATTTCACGGACTGTTATGAAACTAATCCTAAAGGAAGTGCATATGCATATATCCTTCATTTTACATAATACCATCATATGGCACCAATGATATAATGACGTACATTCCGTTATTCCACCTGACCATTCCATGGCTTCTGTCAATGACCGGCAGACACAAAAAAGTACAGAAATTCAAGTCTCTTCCGTCTTCACTCGTTTTTCCTTCTTTCGAACCAAGTGTCCCTCAAAACAAGCGCGTCGCCATTCGACGCCTTTTCCCGTCGGGCGGCTGAGCGATAAAGAGTTTCAATTTGTCAAGGTAACCGGTATGGCAATTTAGTCAGGGTGTCCCTTCAGGCATCTGGCTACCGGCCGATCCTAACTTCATTTCTGGGATGACCAAAGATGGCAAAGCCAGATTGAGGAATAAGGATGGGATCCAGGGTTTCAGTTCTGAAGGATTTCAAGGATTTTTTGAAGAGAGTTCTATACTTGTACACAGAACAAGCACAAACCACCTCGGATGTTGACAGTTCATTCCAATGCGCTCCCTCGCAAAATGGTAAGGAAAGGAACCCCCCTTCCTCCTAGCCTTGTGTGAAGCGTGAACTCAGATGCCAGTATCAACAGCTGGGCACAACATCTTTAGTGGGTTAATTCCTGCCGCATCCAAGTTTGCTAAGAGCTGTACAGAACTTCTAGAGCGAGTGTCAGAATTGGGAGCTAGGTGATTGAAATGCACGTGGACCTGGCACAAGGGTGCGTCAGTTTCTTTGATTGCTCGATGTATTGAGTTGCTGCATTCAGTTGTTTCGGAGTTGACAGGCAAAATTGTTCCACAACGAAATTTCAAAGAGCCAAATGCTCGTCAGTGTCGCGACAGATTGATACATTCACAATCTTCCCTTTTTCCTCATGTCTCAATCACCCTTCCTCTACCTTTTTGCATTTTTTATTGAGTCCATTCACAAATTCACTGATTTCGCATCAAGTCAAATTCTTTTCACTTTTTCATTCATAATATTTTCACCTAATCTCCTTTCATCCATTTTTTCCATGTATCCTACCCACTACAGAACTCGTTCATCTACGCTGTAGATGATGATTGGTGGATATAAGATTTGAAAAGGAGATTGGAAAGAGTGGAGGGAAAACATGGGGAAAGAAAATCAGTGATAATAAAAGATTTAATCTTTCAAGTCGTTCTCTGTGAAATTCCTTTTGATGATAAAAACATAGCTAGAACTGCACATCACCAAAGCAATACATTAAAACGTTTTATTCACCATCGCGCTATAACGGCCTAGTTTAATGGCTTATCGGATGCACATCAACATAATTTATACGTTAGCAGCAAGCCCTCTCACAGCGTACGTTTCGATTTGGAGATCTTCTTGTTACTGATCCCTCCGCATGACATTCTCAGTCCCGGTGTCATATGAAAATAGTGCAGTTGAAGCAACTTTCCTTGCATACTAACGGCTCTTTGCTTCCATACCTAAGCTTCGATTCCACTGTTCACACGCTAGTGGTCCCAACACCGCTCATTTTCATCCGTTTGATAGCCTCCTTTCTACCCATCATATGAGCTAAGGTACTCTCATAGTGGAAGCTAAGTGAGATTTCATACACATTAACTCATCTCGCTTTTCCCTGAACTGTACTTTTACCTACATGATCTGACTTCTTCCTCCTAACATAAGCCTCATCAAATTCTTGCACCAACCTACACAACTTCGCCGATTCTGCACCCCTTGCGTATCGTTCTCAGACACCAATTGACTCACGTGCAAACAACTACAACCATGGGCCCAATACACTCAAATACACCTGTCCGACCACTCCCTCCAGATACAGATTCATCAACCAAGATGATATGGTGCAACCCTTGGCTCAAATTCACCGTATCGGAACCCATTCCATATCTTGGATCCCTACCCTGTCTCTCACTCCGCTGCCTGAATAGAAGCCCATCACCGCTTTCATGAAACTCCCGACGATTGCACTAAGTCGTAGGCTTTCCACAAATTGCAGGGTAAAGAGCAGTATTAATCTATGAGAACTTTTTAGAAAAATCATTAAATAAGTCATGAACGAAATCTATGTGTCTTAGTTCCCTTCTACCGTTGCCAAATAAGCCGGAGTTTTCGACGTGTAGAGACTTCGTACTAGTGTACCCATCCAGTCACTCGCACTTGGTTGTGATTGGGCCGTTAATTTATCCAACTAATGGCAGGTAACCGATCAGATAGGCTTCACTTGCTCACACGTGTAGTTCAGAGCTACTTCACTGTGAGTCTCTCTCATAACCAACAATAATTATGTATTGTACATTGTACCATGGATCCTTCCGCCAATGGTGTGACAGTGACATATATCATGAACGCTATTTTCTATTGAATTAATGTAGGCTCAGTTTAATTCTTATTCAATCGCCGGATACATCCGGTACTTCTGACTCACAGCAAATATTTGACTACACATCCTCTATTACTTTAAAAACCTAACTACTCGTCTATCATGAGTCCTGCATTTGCCATCACGTTGATGACGTGCAAGATCCAATATCTTCCGATCTTTCACGAAATCTATGCAGATTTTTTCATTACATCCGATCTCTATTTGCTTTCAGAAAATGCAAATGGTTCTATTTAAAGATTTGAATTATTCGTCTTCACATTGATTCCCGTTGTACAATAGCGAGCAAATATTTGTTTATGGTAAGTCTGCTGTAACCGGAAAAAACAATTCGACTTTTCCCACGTGGAATTTAACTTCATAGGGAAATTTCTTACTGTAATATGTGTGACCAAAGCTTTTTAATGGGTAATATTGATCAAATTTCCGATGAGTTCAAATATAGATCGGAAAATGGACATTGAAGATTTCACTTAGTTATGAATCAAAAGCTATTTTTTGCCCGCTACTGTACATTACAAAGAGTCACGTGTATGGCAATTTTTTATACAATAACAGCGAGCTCTATGTAAAATGGGATGATGGGGCGCTGGCAGGGGGTATGAAATTTTGTGAAGAATTATAGCCCTCAATCATTTGTAATAAATTTTCGATTAAAATATTACAAGACACCATGGCGCTGCAGGGGAGACGATTTTAATAGTTTCAGCACTTCAACCTACAAGTAGTTTACATTGTACATTCTGTTCTGAGTTTCTTTCACAATTCATTTGTGTAATCATAAATGAAAGATATTAGTTATCAGCAATTTACGACTTGTATATTGTTCATAGTTCCTATTCCTTGATGGTTGAAGCGTGGATTTAAAAAAACACATTTAAAACCTATTTGGTGCAATAATCTTTTAATGTCGCTCAAGTCAGTCTCCAGCATCAGACCGCAGGCTGATATAAATCCCCGGGCGACATCTTGCTCTGGTGTGAAATTGCGCCGGGATTAAATCATTCTTGTAGTAGTACACATTTATGTCGGTAAATCAGTCCTAGAAAAATGAAAAATCTGCAATAACTATCCATTAAACTTAAGTGTTGAACTACATTGGGACGGTTTTCTCAATTATGGTCACACATAAATCAGCTAACCCCAGTTTCCCGACCTTACATCCTTTCACTCGGTCGAGTGCCTCATGCCCCTACATCCTTTCCCTCGTTCGAGTGCCTCATGCCCTTACATCCTTTCACTCGGTCGAGTGCCTCATGCCCCTACATCCTTTCCCTCGGTCGAGTGCCTCATGCCCTTACATCCTCTCCCTCGGTCGAGTGCCTCTTGCCCTTACATCATTTCCCTCGGTCGAGTGCTCATTCCCTGGCATCCTTACTTCGGTCGAGTGTCTCATTCCCTGATTTGTCCTGTGAAGTTTCAATCACGCGACGTGTAGTGCAAACAATATTTATGTCTGACAATCTGATGCGCCTAACAGCCGGACACGCTACATGAGCATGGGATGCCTGAGACTCTGACGTTTCTTGATTTGTTCCTGACGGCACATGAGCCAGGGCATGGAAAAGTAAAATTATGTACCCGGAGTTTATGTTTTGTTGGGGAATGACGTAGAGAAGACGTTTTCCTTGAATACGTAACACGCACGTTTGTTCGGTTTGCCATGTTTTGAACTTTTGTCCCAAATATCAGTTCGGTGGTGCAGTTTGCAGCTAGTGTTTGAACAAGAGTTGTGTGTGGGTTCCACCTGCGATTCTGGTTCAAACTTTTAATCTGTATTATAGTTATGTGTGTCTAATATGCGGAAGTCATTATGCAAACGTAAGGATCGTTAACAAGGAGTAAAATCTAAGTTAGGCAACGTGGTCGGCATGATATGTTCAGCGTTAGGGAAGGGTAGACGGATGGTATGGTTTTCTTAAATAATTATTGTTTTATAATATTGTTTGTACTAATTATCAGATGACAATAATAAAAGATAGTCTATGCAAGTGTATCAGCTTACAGCTCTGCTGATTATAGATACAGACACGCAGCCGCATTCTACCTGAAGGCGGTTGGCAGACAACAAAATTACCTTTCCCTGGATAACCAAACGATCCCAGAAATGATATTCCTCATGCACCGATCACCCCTCAATAAGATGACGATAAATACGGATTATTTGTCCTTCTGTGAAATCTGTTACTGCCACCCGTTCTTTCTGGTTCTAAGTGGTCCATTTTAGAATGACTTGCAGCCTCCACGATTCGTCCAAATGAGACTGAATATCGACCACAGTCAATAACAAATTTAATCTAATTTTTTTTACGGTGGTATGAAGGAATCTGATACTAAATCGTCAACTACGAACACGAATAATACAACAATACATTTTAAAAGAAATCCGCCTTACCATACTTATTGTTGCGCAAGGCTCAACAGGATTTTTTTGACACCTAGACACCGCAGCAATGATAATCCAACGTTGAAACATAGAAAAAAAACTGTTAGTAGCGATTTAAAATTTATTTACGGATTATAAGTGGTTGACAAATTGCAAAAACATCACAATGAGCTCATGGTTCCTACCACCTCCCCGTTTGCGTGAGCTGTTTTGTAGACACCACTTGACAACGCACTACAAAAATAATTGAAGTATAACTAAGGGTAGTATATGCATTTACATTCTATTTTTATCGTTAATAAAAATGTCATGCCAAAACGTGATGATACATTGGAATATTGATTTCCACTGAACTGAAATGTTCCAAATAATAGCAATATTCGGTTCACTCTGAATTTTAACGAAGAAGTGTATAGTAGCCAAAATTGAGAATTCTTTACTCTACACATCTACTCGCGTTTAATATTGGTCATATGAATCACACATTTTTAACTAAACACATAGTTTAGTTGCGACACACGCACCGGGTAAAAAACACTTGAGATACATTAAAATGCAGTTGATCCTGCGATACAACTCTTGAATGCCGGCGTTATCTGGCGTCGAGTGCGATTGTCCTGATCATGAGTGCGATTGTCAATTTTTTTGCGCAAGAATTGACGTTTACGCTTTTAGTGTCAGGGAAGTTTGTACATGGGAGTGTGTCAAGCAAATTAGGTCTTGCCCCACTACTTTCTGACCGTTTCCCATATTCCCTCTTAGTAATAGATCTATTTGTGGAGTTCCAGTGTTGTTCATTGGAGGCTTTTGTCTCTAAGAAAACTGCAATGTTTCTTCTGTAGGGGCGTCCGTGATGCCCAATCTTTTCCTATGGTGCTAGCTTCTTGACTCTGCTCTCTAACCGTCGCTGTATCACAACTTCGAGAAACTCTTTAACCTATAGACACCAGCTCATACATGTGCGACGTCATCTCGAACGCATCTGTTATTATTTTCAATCAATTAATCTCCCGCTTTAGGGAAACCTTGTAGTTTCAGCCCCCCACAGTGATTCGTAACCATTGGTCAATAAATGCAATCAATATTGACCATATGGCCAATCTCAATCCACACGAATTATTGATTGTAAATTCACGCATAATTCAACAACATTTTTCTTCCTGATACGAACAATGTGAGTAATATTGCTCGAACGAGGAAATTGTCCTTTCATGTTATGCATGTGTAGAGCAATGTTGTTGATGGATGGTGTTGGGTTAAGGTTTACAATCTGATAAGTTTAGAAGTTGTTGGATAGTATTGAATAAAATATTCGTGGAAAGCGGCATTAAAGATGTTTAAGTTTCAATGTAGTTACATTTGAATCAATTTACCTAATGTTGGATGGTACATAATTATGAGCCCAATAAGGAATATTCAATGTAAAGTGGGAAGATTATTTCATGATTGCCTCAGAGTCATTTCAGCCCATATCATGTTAAATGCACCAATGAATGTATATAACAGAAAAGCTTGTTATATGTTTAATAAATATATTGAACTATAACATCCATTTATTACCTAAAAAACAAAACTATACAAGTTACACGTTCGAAGAAGTAGGTATTCTTATTTAACAATTTATTTAAGGACGCATGCAAAAGATGGGACTTATGGCCCCTTTTTCAAGTAATTTCAACTACGAACTATTTGACATCATATGAATATTTTAATAAATAAGGGAGGAGGAAGCTTGGAACCGGGTTATTGTGATGCAAAAAATATTGACTGAAAACTTGCTATGAGAAAGGAAGTGTTACATTTATATCAATGTACATTTCGTGTATTATCTGACTTGATCAGCAGTGCAACCATAAGATTCAAATACAATTGGTTTTACATCAAAATGTATCTATATATATTTTTTTGTATTTACCTAATGTCAACAGATCAGGCTTTTCAATTAAATTCAAGTAAAATGTACTGTCCAAAGTTGTTTTTTTGACGGGATGAATTACCTAACGTTTCCTTTGGCGGGTTCCAACAGCGTTTGTCCAGCTGGAAATATCAAAAATGTTAGGGTATCTCACAAATTACAACTCTTACAGACCGAACTTTTGTGTGAGATCAGAGGGATAATTTCCAATTGTATTTAAGAGGAATTTTGTAGATAAAAGAAATTTCCATATACTTCTTGCGTCGTTAGAATTCATTACTTAGTTCACAGAAATCGGGAAGCCATTTCAAATCATATTCGTGATCCTGGAATCCTTCAGATTTGCTCCTGAAACTATTCTCAGCGTTTTTGTTGACTTATTTTATGCTACGATTAGCATTTATATTTCCAATAAGCTCTCTCAACTGTATTTTTGTAATGAAATTATTCAGTAAGATTAGTTTGAACATAATTGTTTGTCGATCAGAATAACGTTAAATTTTCACCGCTACAATAGAAATTCAACTACACAGGGATTAAACCAATCAGAACATTACAGACGAACGATGACGTCTCACAGATGATCTGCTGGCCATCTGAGTGGAATAGAGGGTTTGCTGGTGCAGTATCACCCATTGTTGATCGCTCTCCCCACCTTCGAGGATGTCCGACCGTCGCAGCAACATTCTTCTTCTCGGTCTACAATCGAGATCAAGAGTATTTGACCTATCCTGAACGTACAAGTAATTGAATGCATAAGAAATAGTAAACACCGTACACTATTTATTAACATGCGCTAGATTTGCATAAATTTACATTTGTCTGTCTATAGACCTGCATGCACATTCCTAAACGTTTGTTTTATTATATTTGAACATACATTTGATTTCATTGTTTGTTTCTTGATTAATTAAATTGCTTTGTTTCACCTCTATGTTTGTTAGTCTTTATCTTGCATTTTAATCCCTGAAACATTTTATGATTCCTGTCTCCAGCGTTCTGAACATGAGTGAGATAATCACAGGACCATCAAGCAATTTTCCATTTCCCCCTTCGATCCCTGGCTATCACGCTCGATACAAAAGCTCCTGTTCCCTATCAATTGGTCGTCACTGATTCTCCGGCAAGGTCTTGGACATTCTGACAAGCCTGGGCCACATCACGGACGGTGGTGGATTGGGAGGCTGGTGAGAGATTTGGAGCAAGCTCGGAATTGCATCTCTCTACGAAGAGCATTAATCGAAATGCAACTGCTACAGTTCATGTCATCATGTTGATTTTCCAATGTCGAATAAACGTTAAATAATAATTCATCGTTTCTTCAGGAGATCACATGGACGACAACTTCATTGAAAATATAGATGTTTCCTATATATTTTTCAATTTCTTTATTGATATTTTTTAATGCTTAAGAGAATCTATTATTAATCCAAATTATCTTTTGTCTACGCTACAGTACATGCTGTAGATTAGAGAGGTATGGACATGCCAATAGCTATTGAACGCACTCACTGTATAAGCCCATGCAATCTAGAAATTGAACTGTAAGCTGTTGGATGTTTTGATCATCGCGAACATTTGCTAAGGATACGTAATCTACGACGAAACGTTACACAAGGCAATACGTTCATTGTGGTTCTATACGCGCACCTCACAAGCTCTGGGTATATTGATGTGTATCAATCCTAATTCAAATTTCGTGAAATAAGTTTACCCTTTTTCCGTTCACACTCCAGTGTGAAGTTTCATCGCCGGGTGTTGAGGCTGCAATTGCACCACCATGTTTGGGCCTAACCAGCAGAATCGATTGTAAATGTGTCTTGAAGCCTCCTTGTTCATCGGAACGTGTATTGAACACGTCCGGTTTTCATTTTTTTGCATCAACTTATGTTCCGTCTATTATAATTCTACTGAATGACCTGATAGAGGCCAATCGTTTATATCTTGACCTGAAATACTCTGCAGTAACAATGATGCGAGCGTCCGGAAATCATTACGTTTATTACTCGCTTATGTAATTGTGTAATGCGCGGTTTTAACGAGAGAAACTGAACATGAACGACTCAAGTGAATATTCGTATGCTCCTAAATTTCTGAATACTTTTGATTGAATTCTAATTGAGATGAAAACTTACCATGGGATAAACTTTTCGACGTCTAGAATCTTGACTTCAAGTTTGATTTATTGCTCAGTCCTGAAGACAAGCTCATGTAGGTGAGTTTGTATTGAGTAGATCATGCTGGATTATGTACCACATTAGATAACTAGTGGTTGCCATAACGCGCCGTCTTTTGAAGAAACGTTGGCATTTCTCGTATAATCGGCTAACGTGTTTTGTGCTCACCCTCCCAAAATTGACCAACACGTATTCTACTCACCCTTTCAACGTCAGCCCACACGTATTCTGCTAACCTTATGCTAATGAACCATCACGTATCCTGCTCACTCTCTAATTATCGACTTTCACGTATCCTGCTCATTCTCTAATTATCGACTCTCACGTATCCTGCTCACTCTCTAATTATCGACTCTCACGTATCCTGCTCATTCTCTAATTATCGACTCTCACGTATCCTGCTCACTCTCTAATTATCGACTCTCACGTATCCTGCCCACTCTATGCTGCTCGGTTGACCAGAATCCCTCTCACATCCTCATTATCAGCCAACACGTATGATACTCTCTCTCCTATTATAGGCACACACGGGCCCGGCTCCCTTTCTTATCTTAAGAAACATGTATCTACTCACATTCACAACTCTAAACAAACCTTATCCTGTTCACTGTAACCTTTTGAGCCTCGTAAAGCAGTATAATATATGGGTTATAATGCGTTGAAAAACTCTTATTAAACACTGTGCTTATTAAACAAAAAGAAATAATTATTAATAAACTGGGTTGGCAGTCACATAAAGTAAGGTTAAAAAAAATATTATTCAGGACTAGTTGAAATACGTCATCAGAAATTCTTGGTCATACCGCCCACAGTTCCGTTCCTCCACAATTTGTGGAATCGGAAGAGATTCATGATCTCGTACATCATCGAAAGGGAACGATCCGGAGGAAACGGCTGGGAATCTATATCTTTTACGAATCGCAAGGCAGGGAAGAGAATGTAAGTTTGAAATTAAAATTCTGAAACGCAAAAATGGAACACACAGCATATATTAAAATTATGGAAATATGTTCTGGAATATACGTTTTTGATATCTATATCGGGAATAACAATTAATTTCAATTTACTCATTCAATCACTGAGCAACTTAATAACATTATATTTTTTTGAAGTACGACACGAAAAGTTACGAGACGTCTTGCGTCTGATAAATTATATACGTGACTAAGAAATTTTTCAGACCATTGATGATAAATATACACAATTTTCATTCGAAAAATTGAAGAATTTTTATTTCTGGTGTTTTCACTGATACTGAGGACAGAATAAGGAACCGTTTTATTTTCCTGAGATCTCTCTTATATGAACGGTGCCGTTTTCTTCTTTAATACCAAATTGTTTCTACACAAAATCAAACACATCGAACAGTTTTAAGCTCCGTGCCACATTCATATTTCGACATCAATCATTATGCGTAAATCATGGTCAATTTTACACCTCCAGACTCAATATATGTTTTGCTACAACAAAAAATCAATGCTATCACTGGAATGGGCGTGTTTATGGGATAATTAATGGACATACTAATGGATTTTCTTGACATAAGATATTTCATTGTATGAAATTGATTTGTGTGGCATTTTTGTTGTCCTTCTCCATGCAAGGAGAAACTTTGTGCCGTTCGTGGGGACATTTTTCTGGTTTACGTTCTGTTTTTCTGATTTTTCTTTGTTCAAACGTGTCTTTCGAATTTAATTCATCCCAAAGTGAAACTAGAATTTTTGTGCGGCAGTTGAATTTTATAGACATATTAAACAAAACCAATTGTGTGCAGCTAAAGTGCCTCCGAGGGAAGCCATGCTAAGAAATACGCACTGAAACCACAATAGAAACAGCAGACCAGACAATGATCGTATGTTCTTCATTCACTAACGGACTCGCCCGAGCACTAAGAGCTGGAAAAGGACTTCACAAGTCTGTTGCAGCGACCCTGCTTTGATGGAAACTATGGGTACCGCTACCAAAAGAAAGGGAAAGACGAAGAAGGAGCTGACGATCAATTGATCTCCTGACTTTTTGCAATTCACGGGCAAACCTTACTTCAAGACTCAATCATTGAGCGGAAAAAATGCTTCGGTATCAGTATTTTTTACCAGGTTTAGAAACAAAACATACTTTCCTATTGAATATGAATATATATATATGTATATACATATTTAAATT
>SDVV010017250.1:0-14033 GCA_016164225.1 Gammarus roeselii | reverse complement strand
ACCTAAATGAATAAATTGTATTTATACAACTAGACTGCGTAGCTGTAAATATTGTGTTGTGTTGCGTTGCTTTCGGAGCTGAATTTGCCCGTGTAGCCACTGACGTTGTACTAATCTTGATGCTACCTGTACGCACTAAGGTGCGTACATATCACAGTTAATGTTCTAAAAAGAATGGAAGCGGAGGTCCGTTTCGAGTAAGCGTTTTTTCTTTTGCGCACCAGCGTGCGTCTGTTATTGCTAAAACTTTCACTTTTTTCTAACGTTGAAAGCGTTGTTTTGTTTTTTCCTCGCACACTTAGGCGTGCGAGCCTGCTTTAATCAATGATCGTCGAGCCCTACGGGGGAGCCTTTTATGACTCACGTTGAGGCTCTGGTGGAAATGGGGATCAAATCAATCAGCTCATGTCGTCCCCAGGGCCCGCTTCGAGAAGGATGATATTGTTGCGATGGTCTTCGTGGCTGCTACGGTAGGTGCAGTCAGCTCCCAGGCTTGTCTCTACAGCAAGCTGGATTATTTTCTAGCTCCTGTTCTTTACTTCGCTGCTGCCGGGATCTTGGTGTCAATATTTTTTCTGGTCCTTTCCGGCGTTGTTGGCTAACCGATGGCTCAGTTAGAATGCTCTGTAGCGATCACCTGCATGTCATATCCGTCGAATGACTGGTGCCTGCAAGGAATGTGTTTCCTAGTCCAACCGAGCGAACATGATATATTTTGCTTCTTGAAGGGTGAACCGACCGCCCACTTATGATCAGCTGAGACTAATTCATTTTGATCATCCGTTTCGCTAATTTAAAGAGTGCAACTGCTTAGTGAGTTTCATGTATCAGACCTAGGAATTAAAACCCCGTTGCAAATCTATAAAAATAAATTATTTAATATTGAATAATAAGACGAATTGCGTAGCTTCAGCAGCTCCCTGTTCCAACAACGGAACGAAGAGTAGCCTCTGACGTAACCCGTGTTGTAGCAGTTTTCTGTTCCAACAACGGTACGATGAATAGCCTCTCACGTAACCCGTGCTGTAGCAGCTCCCTGTTCCAACGACGGTACGATGAGTAACCTCTGACGTAACCCTTGCTGTAGCAGCTCCCTGTTCCAACAACGGTACGATGAGTAACTTCTGACGTAACCCTTGCTGTAGCAGCTCCCTGTTCCAACAACGGTACGATAAGTAGCCTCTGACGTAACCCGTGCTGCAGCAGCTCCCTGTTGAGTATGGTACGAAATCCAAATGTAAACTGGGGTGCCTACCCTGGTTACGTTTGATACGACGGGGTTGTGGCTTCATGTCGTTTTGTTGCGTGCAGCTGGATATATTTGCTGGCTACGTTACGAGCATATTGTTGGAATCTTCCTGCTCGACTTAAACTAACTTAGAAACACGCATTTCTAACCCGCGGGGCAAAAGTACGTGCGTGTTGCTAACCCGCGGGGCAAAAGTACGTGTTTCTAACCTGCGGAGCAAAAGTACGTGTTTCTAACCTGCGGGGCAAAAGTACGTGTTTCTAACCTTCCGGCCAACGTACGTATTAGTTTATAGTACGTAGTTCTAACCCGCGGGGCAAACGAACGTGTTGTTAATTATATATTGACTCTCCCATAATATCCAACTACCCCACCATATCAACCATGGTTTCCGAAAGGATTCCGTATCCTACAGTCTCTGTTCCAACATCGGTAAGATGAGCAGTCTCTGACGGAACCCGTGCCGTTTATTTCATTCCTGAAACATTGTGCACCAATTCTGTAGAGTGTAGACGATCGGCGTACACAGGAGTAGAAGCGTCTATGCGGCAGGTGGAATATCGGGTTGGGGTGGGTCGAGGTTTGCTATGAATGAGGGACGTGACACGGCCGAGTGAAGCATGACAAGAAGCTCACTACGACTGGTCAAAATTTAGCCGCGTTGACATGAAAGACCACGCGATGTCTTCGTATGCTTCCGGACGAAATATAATTAAACCCAAGTGTGTTTAGATATTCATGTCCTTCAACTCAAAAAATGGTGACCGTGCCAAGGCAGGCTGGAGACTCATCGCACTGAATTGACTCAGTTGAACACGTCTCACTTCAAAGTCCCTCATTTTGCTGGCACTCCCAACCCACCGGGTTAATTCAATTAATATCCTTGGTGCTTTGATATGTAAGACAATAAGGTTTTGCTGCTGCTCTGGTTTTTTTAATTTCACGGTTACTTAACACTTGTTTTCGTAAGTTGTGGGAAATGTTATAGTGTTTATTAGCCTTTGGCGTACCGCACCTAGTGTTAAAGAATGGGCGGGCATGTTTGCTGAGAGAGCAGAGTCAAACTACTCCTACGCAGTGCTTCTCATACTTTTGTCTTATCTTGTTTATTAGCCTTTGGCATACCGGACCTAGTGTATAAGGCCGGGCGTGCATATTTGCTGAGAGAGCAGAGTCTAACTCATCAGACTGACGCCGACTAACATCAGGGATAAAACTATTTCCACGCTATAAAAAAACTGTCATTAGTTCCCTTGTGTTCTATTTTGTGAACTATTAGTTCGATTTCTATCTTAACTTAGTTTATTTTTATTTCAGCTGTGCTCGTATTACTTGTTTGTATTTTATCGATGTTATTAAGGGTATGGGCTTACTGATTTCGAACATCTCAAATGAAACTGGTAGTGTCACAGCATAATTATAATATGCAAACGTATTTCCGCACTGTTAGGGCAAATCTGTTTGGATGCCGCCCTGTTAGAAGGCCGCTCTAGTTTGTTTTTCCTATATCTTAACTGTGCATGTGTTAGCTGTGTGTCTATAACCGTATTCTAAGATCTTACTGGTATTACGATTTTCAACGTTGTCAAATGTGAAAGGTTCTCTGTTACAAAACCACAAGTAACTTGTATCAGACAGTATCATTGTATTGTACGACTTTACATCTTGAAGCTTAGAATTGTGCTACGATTTCATAATACCCCATTTACTGAATTGTAATTATTTTTTCGTCATCTTCTGATACTCCGCCGGTCATGTCTGGTACAAGGTTGGTGCCCAGAATCATATTCCTTTATTGAGAAGCAGATGGGAGCAGCTACGAATTAGTTTAGCTATGCTTTAAACCCAAATCCCGCAATAGAAAGTAACCTTGCGCTAACGCGCATCCGACGATACGCAAATCCGACTCTCATTTGTATTATTCCCGTTTTTATTCTGTTTTCGAATCGTTGACATAATCGTCACATCCCGCATCTAATTATAGTATTACATTCATATCTGCTTTCTACAAGAAATCACAAAAATAGAACTCAAGCCAACGGTCTATTTTCCCACCGGTAAATTCTATAACAGTCCAAGATGGTTCAGGCTAAGTTAGAATGCGACATCTGCCACAGCTCGTACACCCCCGAACTAATGGATTGCCAAAGTCCTTCTTGCTCCTCTGCCAGGACTTTGCGTAGCAGTCCCTCAAATTGGGAACACAAGACATTGCGCTGTAAATTTTGTCAAGCGGCAGAGGAAACCAAACAACTGAAAGCATAAATCAGTCACGCTTCCGATGGCTTATCCAAAACAGAGACGGTCTCATCCAATGACTTATACATAACTGAGACAGTCAACACGGATACCCGATTGCTAGCTGTTGAATTAAAATTGGAAAACGTGCTGAAACAATTTCACGAATTTAAAGATCTGATAAGCAGCGAATTAAGCAGCTGTCAAAGAAACTGTCGGGACCACCCAAAATCAAGTAAAAGAACTCCAAGTGCACCCAAACTCTGAATTTGCCAAGAAGCTTTCAGCTCTAGACGATGAGACAAACGATCGTATTAAACCGATAGAAAACTCAGTCAAAGATAGCGAGGCACTGTACACAAATGTAGTTAGTAGGTGGCAGCTACGCAGGAACAATGCAACACACGTTGGACCACAATCTCACCACTTTCGACCCAATACACGTAACCGATTCGATGTATTGCTCGATAAGATGGACTCTCAGAATACAGAGGAAATTATTGTGATTGGTGACTAAAATGTCACCTCCTTCAAATCAAATCAGCGAAAAGGAAGAATTCAACTGAAAATACTCGGCAAAGATGATTTAAAAATTGACGAGGTCGAAGGCATAATCGCAAAGGAAAGGATCCATTCATCTAAGCGAATTATAATAAAAGTCATAGCTAAAGACGTGTCGCAGACGGAATCGACATGAATAAGGTATGAAGCCATGCTAAACAACATCAAACCTTCACACGCAAACCTCCATGTCACTGGCATCCTGCCCCATCCGAGCCAAAGTAGATACAAGTTAAGCAAGATGATTTTACTTAACAATCTCCTAGCAACTTTCTAGGAGATTGTTATAGTACCCAAAGTACTATAACTTTAATAGAATCACTAACAAGGCTCGCATTAATACCTATGGACTTGATACCATCGAAAACATCCTTAAAAACATCGGCGGTGGACTTGTCAACGAAAATAAGTCAAAAAACGTAAACGATATCATATCAACAACTCCGCCAGCAGTGCCAGACGAAACGACAGCGACCTCCGCCCGTTTCAACAGGAGATACACAGCAAATAGAAGTGCCCATCAAAACACTACCACAGGTCCTAGCAAAAAAGTTCCTGCTATCAATCCAGACAGAGTTAGAGGCAGTGTCGCAGCTTCGCTAGTACAACCCACGAAAACGAAAGTCTTGGCTCCGACACAAGACCTCAGAGTAGAAGCAAAATAAGTCAAATAAATCAAGTCAATGTGAGTAACGGTACTCTCAAATGTTACTACGTGAACGCTAGAAGTCTCAGAGACAAAAACGAAGAATTGGGTATCCTTGCAATGAATGAAAGTATCGACATAATAGCAATCACAGAATCGTAGATGAAATTGAGCACCAAAAATTATTTAGGCGAATTTACTCTTCCCGGTTACTCACTATTTCACAAAGAGAGACAAGGCCGAGAGGGTGGAGGAGTGTTGTTTCTCGTGAAAAACACTCTGCAAATATTAGAAGTCACCATTCCAAAGAACAGTCACGACATAGTATCAATCCAAGTAGTCGATAAACATATAAAATGTCAAAATGTCTATCGCCCCCCTGGAGCAAGGTTGCAGATGATATCGATCTTTACAACACCCTCGTCGATGTTGTCACAACGCAACACAGTATTGTGCTTGGCGACTTCAATATCCCCGACATTGATTGGGAAACAGACGAATGCACTTCCAGCGGCCAACGTCTATAAATTCATGACCCAAATGGTGAAGACACCCACAAGAGGTAGCAACATTCTTGATCTCCTATTTAGTGCAAGCGACTCGCATGTCACGTAAGTCGAAGTAGGCGAACCACTCGGAATTAGTGACCACAACTGTATCCGTTTTTTGATAGAGCTCGAGTTGAAATCATCAACAAATTGCGAAAAAGTTCCTAGCTTCAGATTAGCCAATTTTGGTGGGTTAAGAGAGTCAATGGCGTCAGCAAATATAACCCTCGGACAAGATGTCAATCAATCGCTTGACTATTTGTGGACTGCACTTAAAAATATTGAACATGAGCATATCCCGCGCAAAAATAGGCGAACAGCAGTCTATCAGCCCAAGTACTGGAAAGGAGAATTGCAGCGCCTTCATTCACGAAAGAAAGCAAAGCATTCGATAAAGCAGAGACATCCACATGACGACGTAGCAGAAAATGATTACAAAATTAGCAGACGAGATCTAAAGAGGGTCCTGAAACGTAAGAAGAAAGATTATGAAAATGAAATAGCTGATAATGCCAAAACTAATCCGAAACAATTTTTTAGTTATATTTCGAGCAAAAAAAATCAAAATCTGTAATAGGTCTTTTTGAGAACGATGTTGGTAAGCTAGAAACGGATGACACCATAATGAGTGTTCTACTTAATGAATAATTCTGTTCTGTATTTACTTTGGAGAATCAGGATATTCCAAATTCTGAGGATATCATAGCGGCAAAACAAATTGAAGCCCTCACCACAGTGAATTTTCCCCCCGCCGAAGTTATTAAATATACAGATAAATTGAAAGTCACCAAATCTCCAGGTCCAGATCAAATTCATTCCAGAATTCTAAAAGAGACTAGAACCGAAATCGCCGAACATTTATCAAACATTTTCACCCAACCTCTCACAAATGGCACATGTCCCTCTAAATGGAATGAGACCAATGTTACCCCAATTTAAAAAAGGGACAAGAAGTGTCCCGGCTACTACTGTCCAATTAGTCTCACCTTGGTCATTGGCAAGTTGACGGAAAGTTTGATAACGGATAAAATTATAGAATTCTTAAAATCAAACAAACTGATTGGTGACTCCCAGCATGGCATTAGACACAACCGTTCCTGACGTACGAATCTGCTACTCTTTTTCATAAATATAATCGAAATCCACGACACAATCTCCAATTGATATCATTTGCCTTGACTTTCAAAAGGCCTTTTATAAAGTCCCCCACAAGCACCTAATTAGTAAATTGCACAGCATCGGTATTCGAGGCGAGCTTAACAACTGGATAAAATGCTGGCTAAGGACAGACGGCAGCGAGTTGTACTTAATGGAGCTCCCTCCCCCTGGGGTAATGTTACAAATGGCGTGCCTCAAGGATCCGTGTTAGAGCCAGTTCCCTTTATAATATTCAAAAACGATCTCGATAGCAACGTTTTCTCGAACATTAGCAAGTTTGCAGACAATACTAAGGTTGGAGGAAAAGTGCAAACTGAACTAGAGCGTCAGCAGATTCAACTAGACTTGAACAAAATTGTTGATTGGTTAGAAAAGGGGCAAATGAAATTTAATGTAGACAAATGCAAATTTATGCACATAGGTCCTCATAACCCCAAACACGAATATTCAATGACAGGAAAAAAACTCATTCCCGTCACCGAAGAGAGAGATTTAGGTGTCATCATTAGTAACGACTTAAAAAGCAGCAAGCAATGTAACGATGCTTCCAAGAAAGGCAACAAAATTCTAGGTATGATATCCCGCACTATCTCGTACAAAATCCAACACAGTATGCTCAAGTTATTTCATGCATTTGTATAACCGCATCTCGAGTATGCCGTTCAATTCTGGTCTCCATTCCTTAGAAAAGACGTTATTAAACTTGAGAAGGTTCAACGTAGAGCTACCAAACTCATCCCCTCGCTGCGGATTAAATTGTATGAAGACAGGCTTCGTGAACTCAATCTTTATTCGCTAGAGAAACGTAGAGTCAGAGGTGACATGATCGAAGTGTGGAAGATTATGAAGGGTAAGGAAAACGTTGACCGAGCGAGCCTTTTCACTCTAGATACAAACGGAGTGACTAGGAACAATGGATACAAAATCATTGAGAAACGTTTCTCACTCGACATCACGCGCAATTTCTTCACGTATAGAGTGGTCGAAGAATGGAACAAACTTCCAGCGGAGGTTGTAAACAGCAATACAAACGAAACGTTCAAGTCGCGGCTCGATAAGTTCCACATAAATTGCCGATAAGTAGCTAAACCATTCCCTATCCTGTTGTTATAAAAAAACAGAAATGGCACACGAAGCTTTCTTAGACGTTCTACTTCGGAACTAATCCTCTTGCTATCAAAAAGCAACCTAGTTTGGGCCAATAGGCCTCTTAGACGTTCTATTCCAGAAATAATCCTCTTGCTATCAAAAGACAACCCAAATAGGGCCAATTGGCCTGTTGTTGTCTTCCTACATTTGTAAACACTTGTAAACTCATACGCGTTGCTGCTCATACCTTTGTCTTATCTTGGTCAAAAATGCTGCAGGAATTGCTGCCAGATTTCGACCATATAATTCACGGACACACCTATTTCGTGTACATGAAAATTTGTCTTTCCTTGTTGTTACTGTCTGTAAGATGCTATCTATGTCCCAAACATGAATAAAACAAGCGTTATTATGTGAATTCATGGTTGAAATACAATGCCTTGGTTGACTGTGGGGAACATATTAAGTTTGCTGGCTTGTTGTGTTATGCATCAAAACATAATAGGTCCAGCAGGTGAACATGTGATCCATCTACATGTTCAAAATCATCAGCTGTGCATATGCTGTTGCAATCACTCCCACACTGCAACAAATGGAAAAACTGCTATCAAAGGTTTAATATAGTGTTCATTTATCATCACAAACCCTTGATTGTAACAAAAAAACGCGCAGATGCTTGAGGTGAACCTCAACACCATCGCGTAATTCCTTAGAGCCTGAGGAGTTGTAAACTTTAAGTTTTTCAACCTCATGGCCGTATCTTGAAAAAATTATCTGAAGCGAAAAAGTAACGTTTGGCTCCAGGATAATATTTCAACCAAGAAACGCGTAAAGTGAGCAAGCGATAAGCAGAGCATTTTTATTTTAATTAAATATTTTTGTTGTTAGTATATCCAAGTCTAGGTCAGTGGTGCGATAATATCGTGCACAATAATTATTACCAAATTTTCTTTAACAATTATCCACTGAATAATAATTTAAATAGGAGTAAATAATTGAATCGATTTATTCATTAGTTGAATCTTTATTGAATATGAATTAGATTGTTTTATTCGATGTTTCCTTCTATGGCATCTAATTCGTTCAATCCGCCGCCGAAATTTCACACAGCCCCACTAAGATCGCGTCGGCCGCATGAAGAATCTCGCTAATTGAGCACACTTTAAAGGGGATGCCTTGCTTACTCATACTTGGTCAGCCAGAATAGAGCGCTAAAAACACTATATCTTCGTCACGTTGATGACTCATGCAAGCGTTGGCCACATCAAGCATATTATAAGGTTAATTGATTTTTCAAAACACTGATGCGCATCACACCATGCAGTGTCGCAGTAAAGTTTTGTTATCTTTGGTCGGGGTTCGCAAGTATTTAGTAGCATCGTGTTCTTGTGGCTGGGACTCTGTTTCAAGTAAGGTGAATAACAGAACTCTGCGCCGTAGGCCGATCATGGCGCAGTTACAAATGAAACATTAAACGAAAATCTGAGGATACGATTCTTTCAGACTATCATGCTTACACCAACAAAATTCACTCACACGGACTCGAATCCGGTGATATGGAGAGCCCATCATCTATAGCCGCACGAGAAGCTACAATTTTCACCTGGTCTTACATCATTTTAGTTTTTGAATTGCAATCCAGCACATCGGTACTGAATTACAGTTCTATTAAAACCTCCACAGTAATTAATTTTACACCAACATCTTGAGGCAAGACTCGACTTGGGTTGTGATGGTTTAGGCTGCATCGATCTTACAAAATCTCGATTAAATCTAGCGGAGTCTGCTAGCCACCCCTCTTTGTACAGAAAACAGCTGTTTCCTTCAACTTGCAAATATTCCAATACACAGTGTTTCACTTACCCGGTAATAGGAACTGACTCCGCCGGGCCATGCACTGCTTGAAATATATTCTACCATTGTTTTACTTTGCAGCAGTGGTACAACAAGGAAACACGTAAAATTTAATGAGTCCTTAGCAAACTAATTGTGTGTATTCAACGGTCTATCGACTATGTCTCCTTAGCCTAGCAGGTAGGGTGTTTTGTGGTAGGGAATGGTGAGTCTATACCATGAATAGTATAGTCTCTCCTCGTACAGTTCTAAAGTAACCGTGGTATCCAGCACACCATTTTAAAGCTCTTCTGGAGTACTTTAATCATTGTTTTTATTATTACCATTTTGAATGTTATTAAAGGGCAACATTAATGGTAGGCAATCATTTTTCAACTGCATACCAAATAAGAGATTCTACGTGTGAAAGCTCAATGTCCTAACAATATCTTCTGATGAACAATAGTAAAGTCATTCCGGGAACAGATCCCGTAGCCCGTGCAGCCTCACGAGACTGCTGCAAGGCTATATTGAGCTGCTACACCGTCCGTGGATGCTACATCGTTAAATGCGCGCTCAGCCGCACCAACTGACAGCGAATCACGTGCTGGTTAGCTGTTGAACCTCGTGAGTATATGGATGATCGGGGAATATCCTATCTAATAGTTTATATTTGTGTTTTTGTTTCAAAATCGTTCTACTTTCGCTTACACCACAAAGGACTTCGAAAGCAACAGAAGTGTACCATAACACGCAATACACAATTGAAAGATGATGTGGCGTGACAGGTACAGAGTAATGAAGAGTTAATTCCAAACAAAACGTTTCATTGCGACGATTTGACCCCAAATCACGTAATCTGATAAATAAGATCATGTATGAGAACATGACGAACATGTGTAAAAACATGAACAAATATAACAACATGGTGCTTTGCGGAAAACTCTTTCGGAATTCAAACCGAAAACGAGGCTGAGAGACGTTTTACTTGTTCTTAGGTCTAAGCTATAAACAAGACAATACACGCGCCGCCACATTCATCGATTGTCATAACCCATAACTCGATATGCTCAATTGAATCACATGCGAGTAAATCAATTTAAATTAGTAGCTTTACCAGCATGCTTCCGTTTATCTCGTAGAAACCCTCTGTGTTTTATATTGGCAGAAATCTAAATTTCTTGTGCCAGCGTGAGCAAGCACGTACCCAGGCATAGCAGGGCAGTGTAAAGTGATACAGGGCTTTTTAATACTTTGAAACTAAAAGTGAAGAAAGTGTGGCAGTGGCCTTGTAGGAACGCGCGAACGCATGACCCAGTGGCAGAAATATAAGGTCATATAATTGGACACTATCCAACTGAAGGCTAAGAAAGACGTTCAGTCATGGAATCGTGAAGAAGGACCGTTCCAGGAGATGACGGCAGCAGTTGCTCCAAAGATCTGCGAGTCTGGCCATCAGTCTGTGAACAAAATGTGACTACTCAGCTGGGAGGAAATAATCGTTTCACACACACACACACAAACATACATACAGTCAAGCTTTTGATTGACCAACACCAGAAATGAAGGATGCTCGTCTTGCCTTCGCCACTGAACCCGTCATTTGAGCAAACACCTTTTTCAAGCATTTCTTATTTGTTTTTCCGTTCAGCATGAGGAAGAGTGCGAAAATCATGTAGGAGAGGGCGACTTCTCATATCCCCAAATGACGCCTCATGTAAACGAGCCTGCAAAGAGTCCGGACCTGAATGCCATTGTTTTGAAGTAAAACAAAGCTCGGTAAACTGTTTTCTCAAGAGCAGTTCTCAAAAGTAGAGTCCTGCTGAAACAGATTTAATGGTTCGATGAACAGGGTTCCGTCACAAATCACAGCGTTGATTGTGTAGGTAATACATACTTTTTCGTTGATTCTAAATAAGACAGATGGTGGACCGCAGCCTCCAGCGTAGTTATGCTAGCGTGTCGGTGCTGCTTTTAAACATTAACAATTGGCCAGGCTATTCGTAATAATACTGACTTATGCTAAAAGAATACCAGCGTTAGAAATTTATCTGGAAAAAATTTCCAACTCCGCAATATAGCTCTGATATAAAGCAATTGCACCGCTGACCTCACGATGACATCAATGCTTGTTGAACTGGTGGGCGCGTATGAAAAGGGTTTATTTGATGATCTGAAGCGAGTTAGAATATCTTTACTGTTCGAATCGTCGTTCGTAATGTCAGAGAGAAGTCATGTATGTGATGCAGCTATTATGTATCCTTTTTGAGAACTCTAGTAATGACGATATGGCAACTTCTCTGATGCCATCTCCCGATCAATTGTGCAAAAGAGCTACAGATCCATTCATGATAACGTCGAACACGAACTAGTTCGTTCAACGTTTACTCTGTCGTTACCACTCTGGTAGTGTACTTACACCGGTCGTGACCACTCTGAGAGTGTACTTACTCGGTCGTGACCACTCTGGGAGTGTACTTACTCTGGCGTGACCACTCTGGGAGTGTACTCACTCTGTCGTGACCACTCTGGGAGTGTACTTACTCGGTCGTGACCACTCTGGGAGTGTACTTACTCTGTCGTGACCACTGTGGGAGTGTACTTACTCGGTCGTGACCACTCTGGGAGTGTACATACTCTGTCGTGACCTCTCTGGGAGTGTACTTACTCTGTCGTGAACACTGTAGGAGTGTACTCACTTTGTCGTGACCAATCTGGGAGTGTACTTACTCTGTCGTGACCACTCTGGGAATGCACTTACTCTGTCGTGACCACTCTGGGAGTGTACTTACTCTGTCGTGACCACTCTGGGAGTGTACTTACTCTGTCGTGACCTCAAACTAGGATGAAAACTCTTAAGCAGAGGGATGACGCGGCGAGAGAACAAGGGACCCTTTCAGGAATCCACCGCTCCCGGGCCTCCAAAAAAATAAAATTGAACGAATACTATGGTGACGACGGAACGAATGAACGATACAAAACGACATCAGAGTCCATTGCAAAGTTCAACACACCAAAAAGAAAGGAAGATGCCAACAGCCATGAAAAGAGAAGTAAAACCTACCATGAGAGGCCAGGCCCAGAAACCGTCTAAAGAGGACAGCGACACCAGCACCTCGTATGCCTCAGACACCACCACACGATCTAATCAAAGGATCAGAAATACGCAAACAACAGCAACAGCAGTTAGAGCGGAGGCAAAAGCGCCCACCCCCCGAAAGCAGTCCGGCCCAGCCAAAACATAGGATCAATGCTATGCGTGCGGCACAGAGAAATGATGCACGGACTTCAAGGAGGCCTGCTACGCAAAGCTGGGAACAAAAAGCACATGCCGCTTTTGCATGTGCGAAATGTAGATCGAGAAGCTGAAGGAGGAAAATCCTAACCTTAAACAGGAACTGCAAAACCTCAAGGCTACCCTCCAAAACACTCCCAAAGCCCCACAGCAAAACCCTGCAGCAACAGAGACAAAGCTCAGGGAATTAGAGAGGCTGGTCAAGGAACTCCGAAACGACCTCACACAGCTGCAGGTGGTAAAAGCAGCGGAGTTGCCTCCCGCAGTAGAGAGGATCTCTCCCGTAGTAGCGGAGGCCCCTCAAACACCAAGCAGGGACACCAGCCTCAACAACAACGCAAACAGGAACAGGTCCCAGACTAACCCTCTCCTGAGGAGAAGGGAAACAGCAGATGATTACTTCCTCCAAAAGGAAAACACAAGCCACGCTCGAGGGAGCCCGCAAAAACAAACTACTAGCGGCGGAGCACCCAACAGCCAAAGAGGAGGGAAAGTGGCTAAACGGCAACAAAGCCAAAACCGCAGAGCAACTCCAGCAAAACCGAACCACCAGGGACCTACCCGGTGGGGCTACCGGGGAAACACGACTTGCGGAGGAAGTCCCACACCCCAACACAGGGGACACGGAGGCTACCGACAGCAAAAGGAAGCCCCCGACCTCAACCAAACGTGAGTCAAGCAAGGCCACCCTGGTGGAACTACACCACCTCTACCCCCAGAGACCGAGAAAACCAGGAGAGGAATTGGAAAAACTCTACTGGCTTCACCTTGATCTCTAATAGATCAAGGGCTCAGCCAGCTGCAAACCCAGAATTGCGCCTGCCAACCCAAAACAGGTACGGAGCTCTAAATGAGCTCAACACCCAAGCAATCAGTGCCAAGAAAAAGAGAGAGCCAAAGAACAACAACAGCCACAACGAGCTGACCAACAACCTCTTTGGAGACTCGTTGGTAACCACTTCACCAAGCAAAATCCCCTAAACCAGATTGCGAAAGCGATCCCAGGTGCGAACCTTTCCCGAGCCAGAGCAGCAGTGTCAAGCATGATCACCGACAAACGCAGCTCGATTATTGTATTAGCAGGAGGAAACGACCTCTTCCTGCGGAGGGGGCAAACCGGCTTTACCGAACCCTTCATGGCCAACTCCAAGGCCCTAATTGATACAGTAAAGAGAAAAGCACCAAAGGCATCATCATTGGCCTTTTCCCCCGCCTCAAAATCTCAAGGGAGGCATACAGCAAAGCCATCGCCCTGAACAGCATGGTGAAGGCACTGTGCGACTCAGAAGGGGTGTGATTTGTCGACCTTTGAAACGACTTCCTGAACAAGAGGGCGCTCTACAGGAAAGACGGAATCCACATCAACGCCACAGGATCACGCCAACTGAAAGACATGATAAACACGAGGCTATACAA
>SDVV010017249.1:0-14033 GCA_016164225.1 Gammarus roeselii | reverse complement strand
ATCTACAATACTGGCTGTAAAATTAAAACAATATCAATAAACAAAAAACCAAAGCATTCTCAAAGCCAGCCAACCGTTGTTCGTCCCGACCCTTCGCCCGCCCGCTCGCCCAAAACTGACTCAATTAATCCCTTTTTTCAATCCTTCACTTAATTGCGCAAAGGCTACATTTCTTCTACCAGATGTGCTTCAAATATACGCCGTTTGCAATACACTAGACAAAGGCGATGACTTCGCTCACTTCGTTCCTGAATTCATTAATAGTTGCAGGCTTTGATATTAATACACGGCCAGTGACGTAACCTCAAAGAAGTGGTCAAACGAAATAAGGTCAGGCAATCTTGGTTGCCATAAGAGTGCACTGCCTTGTGATATGAATGTCAAAAAAACGAGCGGTCAACTAGCTGATGTTATTTCTTTGAGGTGTGCGCCGGGGCTCCATCTTGCTGGAACCACAGATTTTACGTCCTCCTGGGTTCAAAAAAAAATTCAAGCACCTCAATGTACCTCTGTTGTAATTGTATCGGCTGCGTCAATTCAAGCATTTTCAATGAAGAACGGACGCTACATTTTTGCTGTACCCAGTCACACACCACACGGTTACTTCTGGATCAATTGTTTAACAATATGAAACTAGTTCTTCTGGGGTTACGTCAAAACCATTAATTCTGTTCAAAGCCTGCATCTCTCGACGAACTCAGGAAAGAAGTGGGTGAAGTCATCGCCTGGATCAACAGTGAAATGATAGGGAGAGCCGTTGTGAGTTTTGTGCGTCGTGCTTAGATTGTTTTTTACACTGGTGGCAGCCATTGTGAAGGTCAACTGTTGGTGAAATGGAACAAGAAATCATTTCATTTTGAATACATTGTTTAATTATTTTTAGCTGTTATACAAAAAAGTTGCAGCGATTCGAAAAGGTAAACATTATTGGCGCCCACCATTTATCATCAGCTAATCTTATCGGAATTTCAAGAGAATTTCGGCTCTGAAGACTTTTAAACATAAATACATTAGGAGAACATTACTTAATAGAAATATAATAATCTGGTGGTAGACTTCGTAGTAGTTTACACGTATAACTTTTGCGATTATGCTAAGCAATTCAGCAAATTTTATGCAGGCCTTGGTGGCCGGGTGGATAGCTCGCCCAGCGGTAGTGTCAGTTTCTGGTGCTGCGCGTTGTGGGTTCGAGCCTTGACAAAGCTCTGTGGCCTTAGAGGCGTTAATAACTGGCTTTTAGCCCTTCCTCCTCATCTGTGACCGCCTACACCAATCCCACCCACTGACATTTGGGTTATGGTTCTACGTGTTTAGATACAATTATTCAACTTCCACAGAGTAATCCAGTTCGACTCCTCTTATTGGCAGCAACCCAGGTTAACCTGATGTCAGTAACGATGAAATAACCTGAAACTTCAGTCGTTGTTCCTCAGTTGAGTTCTTGAGGCAGTTCCCCACCTGTCTGTTCACTAATTGATTTTTATTACGTTGTGATAGGATTTTGTTCAGTATAAGAGTGTGAAATAAAGACGTTAACACACATGCGTGGATTTATGAGTATATTACTGGCGTAGCTAAGGGCAACCACAAATAACACTCGTGATGGCATCATGCACGTATTGTATCGGTAAATGACTGTACATACACATGATATAATTCATAAATGCAACTTCTACAATTTCTATATATGCCGAGTTAAATTCATTGAACGTGCTAGAACTTCAAATATACATTTACCGTAACTAGTCCCCTACATCCCCTTGGTAAAATTTAATGTTGACATTCAACAATTTAAGTTCTCGGTCATCCTCTTTTAAATGACGTTCTAAAGCCATATCGTGGTTGAAACGACTGCCTAGAGTCACTTCTATTTCTTAACGTGGACTTTAATTCGGCTAATACGATAAGCGTGGAATTAAGAGCACTATAGACTCGACTAATTCTACGCAGGGACAATATCATCGCTTGTAAGGGGCTAGATTCGTTGGGGGGACTGGCAAACAGCGCCCATCTCCCTTTAGTGTGCCTTGAAGAGGCTATAATGGATGCCGAGCATTGGCCCGTTTAGGCCATTCCTTGGCTGATGGCGACTCCGAATGAAGATTTAGGAGGTCACGTCCGTTACTCACGCCAAACAGTGATGGTTGGTTTATTAAAATATTTTCAGTATTATCATAGATTCTTCTCTATTATTCACCTTTTTTATGGCACAAGTTTTGTTCGTGCTGTACTGGTCAGGGGGCAGTAGTTATTTCTATACAACGGCCTATTGCGTTTTTAGATTGTGCACGTACAGTTTACTAAAAGACGTCCTGCCAACGGAGAAATTCCATACTGCTCTTAACAACTGTCGCTAACTCCAAACAATCGCGTCTATTTCCCTTATCGGATACCTCCTCGTCAACCTAATACACAAACCTCATCTATGCACCATTTATCCTGCCATACTGTTACTCACCTATTGTACTATCTGTA
This sequence comes from Gammarus roeselii, assembly GCA_016164225.1. Lineage (NCBI taxonomy): Eukaryota > Metazoa > Arthropoda > Malacostraca > Amphipoda > Gammaridae > Gammarus > Gammarus roeselii. The sequence goes on along the minus strand of SDVV010017249.1, from coordinate 11,558 downwards.
CTATATCTAGTCCTCATAACACATTCATACACATTCACACTCATCTCATTTACGCTTGTAACAAAAAAAATAGACGCATTGAACAACATCATTACAAAGGAAGCGATCCCTAGCACCCTCGTTCCGCTCTTGATCACCGCCTCTTACAACACCTAAGGAGTACGATGGCAGTTTTCTTTCCGTGTCATGGGACTACTCCACGAATTGTGAAGTACTGATTGTTGTACCAACAGTATACAATTATCTGTAGTAGGATAATATTCTATAACTATATAATGCTATATAAATACCAGCTTTTCAGACTCTTAAATAAAATATTCAATCATGTAGGTCTAAAGTTCATTCGATTGACAACAGTTGGCTCTTACTTTTAATTTTTGTCACTAGAAGTTATATAAGATTCATTCTGCCGACAATATTTAGATTTTGCAGGTATGCAATATGAGACATGTTCTATAGAAGAGCTTTTTCCATAGTCATCCTATAGAGTGATACGTTTGCATAGAGTGGGCTGAAATTCCCTACAGAGAAAAATGACTACATTTTAATCCGATGTAGCCATATTATAACGCTCTCTGTGTGCAATTCGATCAATTGAACGTGTACGCCTTTTTCTTAAAGTCCAGTGCCATGCCAAAAAAATTAAATTACGCTACTTGGGATACAGTGAAAATTTACGAACGATCAGACAAACGTTTTTCATGATGTCACCTCTTCGAATTGTCGGTTCGTGGCGTCCAAAATTAATTTATGAAACATTTTCTTTAGAAAATCTGCATATGACGTCACCAATCCGTTAATTCAATTCGATAACTGTTGGATCAATCGTTCAAAAATTTTCACTGCAAATTTATGCCGCGTAAATCAACATTGTATACGTATTTTCGGCATGACACTGGCTTTTTAACATGAAATATACATAATCGCGTATTTTTTTTTAAGAGAGATTACATTGAATAAATAATTTATGTACACATTTTTAACACTGACCATTGAACTAAGATTGCAGAAAAGTTTTGAAGATATTCCATAAAGTTGAATGTTTCCGACGAGGATGCTCATTTAAAACTAAAAAATATTTTAGCTGTCATACCAAAGACTACATGATAGTGTACAACGTGGCATACGTCACCGGCTGGGAATAGCTACATCCGACCACGCCCACTGATGTAAGCGTTAAGTTTTGACGTGCACGGCGATTAACAGTCACGTGGCTTTCCTGGCAGGTTTATTTATTTTAATTGCAGCCATCTGTAAGGGGTTCACTTGTATTCATTTTTATTTTTATTTTCTTCTGTAATATCTTAGCTTTTTATGATAAGAAATTTATTCTATACTTTAATGTTGCTGTTATTATCTAACTGGCTTTATTTTTGGTTGATCCAAGTGTTCCGGGAGTGCCCCATGTGTAGAAATGGATGGCAATAAAAATAAACGCCTTTTCATTCGACTGAAAATCCTATATTGATAAACGGAAATGGCCTATCGTTCTTACAATACTGTGTTTCTCATTCATTTTACGCGCAAAGATACCATCCTGTCGTGATGACGGGAAATATAGTGATCTGATCAATGACACAGAATCCCGTGCCTGTAAATATATTCTATACGCAGTTGCAATGTCGGTATCTGTTAGTAACAGAATTGGCGAACGCCGATACACATTCGAACAATGGTCGCTGCACTAATCAAGTGTTGCATGTCAGTTCATTTGTCACCACCAATTCCCGGGCATTTTACGTATGAATCGATGTTATTAGGTAGTGATGACCTAGTTCTTGACGTATGAATTGACATTCTTTTGTAAAGGTTACCTAGTTATTGACGTATGAATTGATGTTCTTTTGTAGAGGTTACCTAGTTCTTGACGTATGAATTGATGTTCTTTTGTAGAGTTGACCTAGTTATTGACGTATGAATTGATGTTCTTTCGTAGAGGTTACCTAGTTCTTGACGTATGAATTGATGTTCTTTTGTAGAGTTGACCTAGTTATTGACGTATGAATTTATGTTCTTCTGTAGAGTTGAGCCAGTTGTTGACGTATGAATTGATGTTCTTGTGTAGAGTTGAGCCAGTTATTGACGCATGAATTGATGTTCTTTTGTAGAGTTGAGCCAGTTGTTGTCGTATGAATTGATGTTCTCGTGTGGAGTTGACATAGTTATTGACGTATGAATTGATGTTCTTTTGTAGAGGTTACCTAGTTCTTGACGCATGAATTGATGTTCTTTTGTAGAGGTTACCTAGTTCTTGACGTATGAATTTATGTTCTTTTGTAGAGTTGACCTAGTTATTGACGTATGAATTGATGTTCTTTTGTAGAGTTGACCCAGTTATTGACGTATGAATTGATGTTCTTTTGTAGAGTTGAGCCAGTTATTGACGTATGAATTGATGTTCTTTTGTAGAGTTGACCTAGTTATTGACGTATGAATTGATGTTCTTGTGTAGAGTTGAGCCAGTTATTGACGTATGAATTGATGTTCTTTTGTAGAGTTGAGCCAGTTATTGACGTATGAATTGATGTTCTTTTGTAGAATTGACCTAGTTATTGACGTATGAATTGATGTTCTTGTGTAGAGTTGAGCCAGTTATTGACGTATGAATTGATGTTCTTTTGTAGAGTTGAGCCAGTTATTGACGTATGAATTGATGTTCTTTTGTAGAATTGACCTAGTTATTGACGTATGAATTGATGTTCTTTTGTAGAGTTGACCCAGTTATTGACGTATGAATTGATGTTCTTTTGTAGAGTTGAGCCAGTTATTGACGTATGAATTGATGTTCTTTTGTAGAGTTGACCTAGTTATTGACGTATGAATTGATGTTCTTGTGTAGAGTTGAGCCAGTTATTGACGTATGAATTGATGTTCTTTTGTAGAGTTGAGCCAGTTATTGACGCATGAATTGATGTTCTTTTGTGGAGTTGAGCCAGTTATTGACGTATGAATTGATGTTCTTCTGTAGAGTTGAGCCAGTTGTTGACTATTCCTACAAATGAACCAAATATCAATTATCGCTATTATGAATACATTCGTAGGAAGTAATCTTAGCCATAACGAGACAAAAGTGTCGATCGATACGTTTGGTCGATACAGGAATCTGGATAGTTCTCGTCTCTGACTGTATGATGTCGGGTTATCTCTATGATTGCAAGACACTGCGCATCCCTCCACCTGGCAGCTGGTTGGATTTCTGTAAGGGCGTCTTGAGCAAATTGCACAAAGTTGGGCTTCAGCAAAATAAGTAAGGACCGATGAATTGATAATACATATATTATATGTATTACGCAAACTCTTGATTATCTCATAATTTGATACTTTGTGTGCAATTTGTTAACTGCCCTCGGGTCTATGCTGTTGGAGCGCAGTTTTTTAGAGACATTGATTATATCCAACGAAGTTATTTACTGTCTCGATCGGGGCTCAAAGGCCAGATGCATTCATTTTCCTGACGACGTCTTTCTTTCCTTCCCTTGTCAAGGGAATGAAATGTACTTGAAATGTGTCCCTAGGCCACATAAGTTGTAATGACGAAACAAATGTTCAGCCAGCTAATGAAAAAGTTGTAACGAAAGTACAACCTAAACTTACTGGCAAAGTAATTTATAAAGATATCTTAACATAGATGGTAATGATGTGTCTGTATCGGTATCAGTGTAACATAAATAATTATTTCGAGCAGGACCAATTTTAGACGTTAGTATTATCCACCTCTCTGGCACTACCCACCAAGGTGATACAATCTCTGGCAGTACCTACCAAGGTGATACCAAACCGCGATAATGGTAAGCCACACATGATACTGTCTGATTCAGTTGACCTCTCCGTGCGATGAATCAGTCATTGGCCTGAAATAATGGCATGTTGGACAGGCTGTGTGGCATGGGAGGAAGGACAAATGGGATTATAAGTCACTGGTAAATATTGCTGACAAACCAGTGTGGTATAGAGCATCATAATCAATTCAATCACTATCAATAAGACATATATGGAAACCATCAATTCACATTTCATATCATCGAAAGCTTAGACGATGTCGCCATATCGTCAGTTATCGATTATTTTTAATATTTCAAATTGCAAACGATGATGTCAGATGGAAAATAACAAGATTGTGTTGGATCAATTTACAAAGGCAATTTCAAGGTGGCAAACATCATTGACATAATCGTCTTTTTTTTTGTTCTCCGCCGTAATTTGAAGTTTTCGTAATAATCATCTTTGGTATTGGAATTTTACGGGTAATTAGCATCAAACAGCAATGATAATCCCCTCTGAACGAATGGTCGCCCAATAAGGTGTCATTGGAAGTTTCAAGTTCGCCAGTAATTTTTATGGTGAAATTTCATGACCCTTTTATTTCTTATAAATTTGTTCGATCATTGAATTAGTGCATTTGTAATTGATTTCACTTAAAATTATAGATCGTTGGAGACGTGATCTCATCGTTTCTGAATACAGACTACGATTGTAAGCCCCTTCGATGAAAAGCAGCCGGACTGAGTTCAAACGGCCTCGTCTTGAAGAAGAAAACTAAGCCCAAACAGGTTTGCTTGATATGAAGTGATATCAGGTTTGGGTAATGGATGCAATTAAATCTAGTATCAATGTGTCCGTTGGTATTCTTTAGATGTTATCATTTTGCTGGCTACCCTTCAATAATGACTCAAAATATTTTGAACCAATAATCAAGAATTACTTCCACATGCCTGTTTCTTTACCTGGTTTTGTTAATTTGGGATGATTAGAAAATAACATAATGGTTATATGGTCATTTTAGGAAGACAAATGGAACATTGTGACTGGGAAGAGGGGGGCTCCAGAGCGTGCGCAGAGAGGAATTGAAATGGAGCCTTATATTGTGCGCTTGGGAAAATGGTTTAAACTGCCATTTTATACCCATCTTGAAGTCCGTTATAAAGTGCATTTTGGTAAAACAAATGATTAAAGGAAAATCTGTAAAATGTCATTACTGTCTTCAGGTCTTGACCTCATGACCATTAACTACACGTATTGGATTTGCGATAGATCAAAGTGTAAGCGATGGTTGCGGTAGATCAAAGTGTAAGCGATGGCGAATTCCCACCCAAGCAGGTCAAGAGGCAAGGTCATGGAGCCTTCCAAACCAACACCAACTTTGCGCACACCAACTCGGGGTTTTGACCACTGGGACCAATCTCACCTGGGCCATAGACTAAAACTGGGCACCTCAGGCGTGCCGCTCTCTAGCTGGCACCCGTTGCTGGCTTTTCCACCCTTGGGTACCACTCAGGCGAGCCGCAGCACTCCTACAGGCTATACACCCCAAAAATGGCCACTACGACCCTTGGCGTCCTCTGGGTTCAATTCCGGGTTGATGACAAGCGCAGAACAGTGCTGGAATACAGGTCTCCACTTCCAGGCTACATCACACACCTGGGTGGCACCCATCCCGGGACCTTGGATAGCGGGGGATTCATTTTGGCGTCTCTCACCCTTCTAACCGATTGGAGACGGTTCCAGAACAGCGGAAGGCTGACCAGAAATGGGGTTACACGCCAAGGAAACTGAAGATGAACCTGCAGACAAAGGCCATATGTTGGTTATTAGATGAATATATGAACATTCCCAGACCCCCAGCACGCCCCACCCCATCTCCAGTCAATGGCAGGAACACACAAAAGTGCCCCGCTCACAAATTCATTTTCAGGATTTGATTCTTATGCACAGGCACAATAATCCAATTCTGTAAAATGTTGAAAGCAATTACTATTCTTTCATAGTTTTATTTAGCTCCCTTGTGTTGAGACCCGTTCCTTCTTGCGACCGCCTGACCATCGTGAGCTTGGCTCAGACAACAGGCGATCAAGTGGTGATTTCCAGCACATTGACGTCCCGATAGCGAGTCCCCTTGAGCGCTTCTGTTAAAGATTCACAGCTATTTAAAAAAATGTCATCATTGCTACATGAAATATGAGTGATATCTTAACTAAATCAAAGCAATTTAGCAAGATGCTTCACATATCCTCTATTGTTATTCATGGATTCCTACATTATATTTATCTAAGATTCTAATGTGTTGTCATCACAACGATATAAATGAACCAGCTCAACCTCTCAGTTTGACGTTCAAGTGACTTGCAACTTTGCAAAACCGATCAGCTTTGGCGCTTACAATACCATGGATATGCAGGTAGGCGACTTGGGATATATTTTGATGAAGTCCTAGTTTCAAAATTAAAATGAATTAAGAAGGGGATGCATTGAGCCGAATATAAGGATCCTAACTCTAATATTGTTCACATACTATCCGGAAGGTATTTATCAGGAAACTTATGGAGTGCTTTGGAAAATTGATGTAATAATTGGATTCGAGACAGTAATACATTTTACCACATGTTACTACCAAAAATGTCATAACTGATCAGAGTATTGTTTCTAGGCGTTAGTCATTGTATGTCCTTCAAACGGTGGTATGTTATAGTACTAATTGACAAGATATTCGTAAGCAATATTAGGGTAGCCAGTCAACTATAAGTCATTGGACGAGTATGGAAAAAAAAACAAAAAATTCTACATACCATATGTACAACAGAGAGCATTGTATCATTACTGATATTAAACGTACTCATTATTGTCGTGTATGGCTTGTGTTTGCTAAATTTATGTTTAACGAACTCCTTTCCGCTGCCAAGCCACCTGAAGATCTTAGTCAGGGACGGGATATTAAGCGTCGCATCATCTTCCTCGCAGTCAGTATCTTGGAGGTTGCTGCACTCGAAGCCAGCTCGAGTGGCAATCTGTGAGACAAATACTATGTTACCATTGTAGCTATTAAAAACTGACTCATGTACCATTGAATTCAACATGAATCATGAGTAAGAAAGAAGCCTTTATAATCAATATAATAACTTCGCTGCGAGTAATTTTTTAATCAATTTTATATCTCTCATAGTTTGAAAACTTTTAAATAATTTTAGATTCGCTAGTGGACTTGAGTGCATAAAAGAGGAAATACGTGGAAAGATCCTCCTTCACCATGTTTTGTGGATACACTTTGCTCACCATAAATTCAGTCTAGGCACAAATGCACTCAACTCACCTTAAGATCCGAAGGAACAAGGCGCTCGAGCTCTTCGTTGTTCAGTGCTGGGGGAGATATTTCACTGGATTTGGACAATTGACAGGTGGCATTTTCGGTTATCGGTTATTTTCGATTATCGGTTTAATGACTGGTATCAGTATAAAATTAATGATCAACTCCACAGAAATGGAATGTAATTTCTCATATGTCTTTTAGTGTTCATCACTTTCAAAAATTGAGATAACTTGTGTTTCTTCCAACTATAATAGCTAGTAAGATAAACTGTGTTATCATTTTACACTCTATGGGTGCTATTTACTCCATAATTGTGATCTTTTGAAATGTTTTCAAAATATCATAAGAAGAAAAACATGACTTTCTGAAAAAAATAGTCAGGGAATATAATACCAAAGTGCCAAACAATATTGATGGTGGGAATAAGTTGATGAGGTTAGTTAGTCAAGATGTGCATAGGTCTCAAAAAAACTTTTTGAGACCTATGCGGTCGTGTGAGGTAAATGATTTAGCAAGCAAGGTATATGGCAATATTTAGCCTAAAGTCTTGGCTGCGACAGCTGATGCTAGCTGACAAATTGTCATAAGTTGCAGTTGTTGATTCATCAATTATATTAAATCAGTCATTAAACTGCCAGCGCAATGACGTAATAATGTTCATCCGCTTCTGATGCGTGTAGGTTTGCGGCACACGAAGTGTTAGCCTGATTGATGCCACAAGCATCAATCACTGGTACCTGCGTGCGAGACAAGAGTCACGAGTTGAGCGAGCGAGGCCATCAATCACTGGTACCTGCGAGCGAGACTAGAGTCACGAGTTGAGCGAGCGAGGCCATCAATCACTGGTACCTGCGTGCGAGACTAGAGCCACGAGTTGAGCGAGCGAGGCCATCAATCACTGGTACCTGCGTGCGAGACTAGAGCCACGAGTTGAGCGAGCGAGGCCATCAATCACGGGTACCCGCGTGCGAGACTAGAGTCACGAGTTGAGCGAGCGAGGCCATCAATCACGGGTACCCGCGTGCGAGACTAGAGCCACGAGTTGAGCGAGCGAGGCCATCAATCACGGGTACCCGCGTGCGAGACTAGAGCCACGAGTTGAGCGAGCGAGGCTTGGTAGCCTTCAGGTTGCTGTTATTCTGAGGCGTCGTGATGCCTCAGTATAATAGTTTAAAAAATATTCTTTCCACAACCGTTGAGAACAACAATTACAAAAATCATTTTGTGACCTTAATGTGTTCACATATGTAAACTCATAAAAATCAATGAATGACAGCTACACTGTGGGATTCAGTAGTAAAACATTTTATATTACATCACCAGATAATATCAGTGTAGGTACACATTTTTATCAAATAATAACACATGGCAGTATTTTCAACTGCATTTCACTGTAATAGACAACCAAGTAAGCGAGTAGTTCAAACATCCATTCCCCTCGCTGCCATCCAGAAAGTGAGCTGTTGATCGATGGAGCATCGTACGGCTGGCATCATAGCTTTTGCATATATTTCATTTTTTCAAGTTTCACAAATATGTTCCCTCCAATTCCCATTGACCGTCAGTCAAGTACAGCAAAAGTAATCATCTCCACGCTCTAATATATTTACATGTACAACTTTTTAGACTTCATTCACCGATATTGGAACAAAGTCCGCGTTAGATACAGCATTAGAGTTGTTCATGAACACTGACAAATCGTTCGAGGGTGGTTCGAAACACAATGTCAGTCTCGTGTGTCAGAGAGATGCTGTAACACTAAGCGTACCAAAGCAATGTCAAGGACGTGTTTACCTTAACAAATACCCCAAATCAAAAATGGGAAATTTGTTAAACCAAACCTAGCCTAACCTAACCTATCTTTTTACTGTATAATTACGAATTTAGACACCCCTTTTATATTATTACTACCAAAAATTCTCTCAAAGTTATATAATGGGAGCCCCGCTTTTGCGTCTAAAATATTTCAGCACACGCGCACTAGCGCCACATCACTTCAGCTCACTGGCATCGTCGGATACTGTCATACCCGCTAAAAATCTTTCAGCACACGTACTTTCGCGCTAAACAATGTTTCAGCCCACACGCATTTGCGTCACTTCAATAACCGGACACTGTCATAACCACTAAAAAATGGCATTACGTACGGGTCGCTATACCTGGCGCTAAATTCTTTCATAGCTAACGTCAGATCAGCCACTTTCATCTCCGCCAACTGTCTTATCAGCCACAAGTTGTTCCGACTCCCTACCCTCAGTACCATCTATTAACAGCGAACATTCATAGCATTCCTCAGTCAGACTAGCCACTGTCATATCCGCCACTGGCATATCAGCGACGAGTTGTTCCGCCAACCAGACTAAGGTACCATTTTACTGATAATCACTTTAATGAAACTTTTCCTACCCAGCCTAACCTAACCTAGGGGTACGTGTTTTTACCCCGCGGGGCAGAGGTACGTATTTCTAACCCGCGGGGTCAAACGTACGTATTTTTCAAGGGTACTTTATGCCGTTTTTTGCGGTTATGACAGTTTATTGAAGTTTCTTTAAAGTGATAACCAGTAAAATGGTACGACTCGTAGTTGATACCTACGGGTGGGAAACACGTACCCTTAGGTTAGGTTAGGTTGGGTCGCAAAAGTTTCATTCAAGTGATAACCAGTGAAATTATACGACTTGTGGCTCATATGAAAATGGCGGATATGACGAGTGAGGGGATGTTATGATTGTTCTCTGTTAAAAAACGTTACCTTAATTTGGTAGTTAGAACAACTTACGGCTGATATGACAGTTGGCGGAGATGAAAGGAGCTGATCTGACGTTAGCTGTAAGAGAAATCCGTTTTGAGGTAATTTGGATTTTGCCTTGCTAGGTCACAATCACTTTCGATTCCAACACGCGGCTGCTAGAGCTTCTGATAGCCTTCTAACAAACGTCGCCGGTTCTTTGTCAATGGTGCCAACGTTTCGGTATGCGGTCGCATGACGTAAATCATTAGGCAGGCAAGGTATATGACATAAGCTACAAATGAAGGTCGATTGTTGTTCAGTGTTGTTAGTTGTATTAAATAATACTGCTGTTAACACCAAATGTGAAGCATTCCGAATTCTTTAGTATATAAAAATACATATATTTTATGTCAGCCTTAAAGAACAGGTTGTACATTAATTCAAATGCATTCTACTCATCATTCATAGGTAATAAAAAAAACTCGACGTGGATTACAGATATTCATTTCGGTCTTGCATAATAATGTATTCCTATCGTGGGATATCTTGACTGTACATTCAACAAAGCCACCAATAGTTTCAGTTTCGTCAGGTAGTGAGTAGTTGTGGCAGGTAATAATAACTCATTCACATCATTCAAAATTTTCCTAGCAAGGAGGCAAAGTCAACTCCTAGAAAACCCGATTTTGCTGAGGATGAGCATGTATTGGGCTGAGCAAGAACCGAGCATGAATGAGCGTAGAATGAGCAAGAACCGAGCATGAATGTGCGTAGAATGAGACTGTCAGCCGACCTCAGAGATAAATAGAAAACATAAAAGCAAGTGATCGAATAAATAAACTAATCCAAACAGAAATAAAATGTATAGGGCTGGTGCCTAGATAGCGTTTTGTTCGGACTCGTCCGATTGACTACCAATGTTGGACACGGAGAGCCAAGTAAAAGTTTTGCATTCATTTTTATCGTTAATCATAATTACTTGCAATGCACGTTGTGTTGTTTGGCTTTAGGATGCAATAAGGCAATATTCTCCTCCATTTCATAACAACTTTATGATCTGTTTTCAACTTGTTATATATCTGGTACCCTCTGCAAACAAATTCATTATGTTGTGGTGCGTCATTTTATGACACGAAGATATCTAAAATCATCTTATTTCTGGTGTGCAAATATTTATAAAAATATTTGATTTATGAAACAGAACATAGATAGTTCTGCAAGCTTTTAATGCTGTAGAAGTATAATTTGCTTATTATAGTCGAAACATGTTTAGTATGCATATAGCATGACGGGTTATCGACGAAATCCCAGACCGGCCTCGATCTAATCGTATTGGTTATGTTCGGCTTATCACAAATACCTACAGAGGACCGAGTTATCGACGATGTTCCGGCACTCAACAATACGTTCGTTTTTTTTCAGTGACGAAGAAGAACCGATCACCCACACTTGGACGTTATCGACGTGAGTGCTGCACTCGGCTGCAGGTGAGTATTGTCTGTGATGGGTGATCCACTCTGAATCAGAGCTTCCGGTGAACATACATCGATATGACGGCGACGAATGCAGAATAAGCATGACCAATGCATTAAGGAAGGGAATATGTTTGTCAGTTATACCTCCTACTTCAAAATTAATAGATTCAGACAAGGAGTCAAGTTTAGCACGGAATTCATCTATGTCAGCAGATGCTTGAATAATGGCAAAATGTCAACTTATCGCTACCACGCATAATCAAAGTCCATA
>SDVV010017248.1:0-14034 GCA_016164225.1 Gammarus roeselii | reverse complement strand
AAACGGGATATTCCTGGTTGATCATTCAACAGAAACGGGCTGTTTGTGGGCAATTTCGCGGAAGGAACTCGATCAGCATAGGGTACGTCGTTTGATGGAACAGAAAGGGCGCTCAGAGGCAGGGAAGTAAGCAAAATAGTTTCTTATGCATTGTTCGGCCTCTCAAAGTTTTTCAGTGATGAGACCATTAGCAGGATAATGAAAATCTTCGGTCGAATAAAAAGACTAGGGTCCTCAGAGGGCCAGTGGGAAAGCGTAGAACTGAAACTGTTCCAAAACTTCTTCGCTCACCGCCGCTTTGAAAAAGACACTCAACCGGGAAAGTTGGACTACCACATACACGATACGTCGGCTTCACAATTTTCCTTTCTCGTTAAGACCACTCAAATAAAAAAATAAAAAAATAAATCCTTGCAAGATATTCAAAAGTTATGTAAGTCAAGAGGCTACGTCCTGCTGGCAATGTGCACAGTTGCCAATATACTGGCTACGTTCAGTATATTGGGAAGAATAAACGAAGAGGCCAATCGGTGCTTGGTCATAAAGATCGAGGTTTGTTTCGAAGACAGGTGGATATATGACTTAGACTGAATAAAGGATTATCTCACAAATAAACAGGTTTCAAATGGGAAAATATAGTCACGTTCTCAAAATAGTGGTTCATCAAACTAATGATGACAAGTTTTCTATATTCAAACTCATTTCAAGTCAAATCAATTCATCAGGATCTTTTTTTTTCATTCGATCATTGACTCCATCTAGCATGACTTGCCCGATTGACTTCGTGTCGCGTGACTCACACAATGACTTAAGGACGCATCACTCACCCAATGACTTAAGGACGCATGACTAACCCAATGATTTAAGGACGCAAGTAGAGTATATAGTGACGAGACGGTCCAAAAATATAGGGGTGACGAGACGGCCCAAAAATATAGGGGTGACGAGACGACCCAAAAATATAGGGGTGACGAGACGGCCCAAAAATATAGGGGGTGACGAGACGGCCCAAAAATATAGGTACTACAAGACGGCCCAAAAATACGTACTGCAAATATGCTTTTGTGAAGGAATTAGATGGGTCTTAATTAGTGACTCCATATATGCTTTAGTGAAGGAATTAGATGGGTCTTTATTAGGAACTCCATATATGCTTTGTGAAGGAATTAGAGGGATATTAATTAGTGACTCCATATATGCGTTGTGAAGGAATTAGATGGGTCTTAATTAGGGACTCCATATATGCTTTTGTGAAGGAATTAGATTGGCGATAATTAGGGACTACATATATGCTTTGTGAAGGAATTAGATATAGGATGACTAGATCTTTGAACCCTTCATCGAATGTATTTGTTAGGATGTATGTTATTTGTTGATGTGTCCGGCTTAGTCGCTGTATTTCTCGGACATTGTAGTTATATGTTTATTTTCTTCTATTCTGGTCAAGTGAGTTACTGATGGTACATAGAGACTGCCCGTGACGGGTGGGGAAGAGGGGAGGGGTTGACCGGAGTCAGGCGGTGTCCAAACCGCAAATGACAATTAGCTCGATGATCTTTATATGTCAACTGTCACACAAAGATCTTATCTCGAGATATATGGTCCTCTTGGATAATGTTTTTTTCTTACGATATCTTTCAGTTTCCTTTCGGAATTTTTTTGCTTTATATTCACGATTGCTTACGTACGGATTATATAGATGTAGGTTATTAGGTCTTGTCAACGGTATATATGCTTGCATTGGAATATTCCGCACGGTATGATATACATTACTATGTTTGTTATTGATTGATTCATTTGAATAGAAATTTTTACTGATCAATCCTGTTTTTAGGATAATCGATGTAGTTATGCAAGAAATATTGGTATATATTAGGAGGGTATAGCTAGTTGTGCTTTATTTGACTCATTTTCGAAGGTTGTTTGGTGGAGCTTTTTAGCGGTGAGATGCTTGATGCCAGCTTGATGTTGAATGTAGGCTATGAACATTTACAGGTTACAACATGTTCATGTTGACGTGCTTTCATATTTTTTTCACGCAAAAGTATTCTCGGGTGGTAGTATTTCTGAGGATTATCGATACGACCGCAATCCTAATTATCTCCGTATTTGTTTTACGGTATTATTTCACATGAGTATTTTATTGTTTTGCTACATTTAGCTGCTGGTCTGAGGCCTCGGACATGCAAGCATCATACTGTAACACGTTGGTTGCAAGCAAATGATCTCACTCGGGTATTCGTTGGTCGTTTCGTTTTTTCATTAGTCCCAGCAGTCGTTGATTTGTTTCATCGTACAAATGATTTTTTGTTGGGGTTCTTGGAGAAGTCCATGTATTCAGACTGAGACGATTGCCGCATTGCCGGGGTTAACCTTTAAACTGGAGACTCATGTCAGGCTCATTATTGGTTATATCCAGGATGTGACTTTGCTTGATGTTGTTCAGAAACGATGGGTGAAACAGATGCAAGATATGTCTGAAGTATTATACGTGACTGAATGTTTCCTTTGAAATTTGTTATTTATCAGTGGTAGTTTGCTGAGAAGTGACCTAGTAAAGCATTGTAGACTTCATTGTTATGACACATTGGGCTTGGAGTTTTTTTTGTTGTTGTTCTGCTAGAGACATAGCATCAGACAGATCTAGATTTTTTTTTAGATTTGAATGGTATCGTAGTAAAAAAATAGCATTATTCTCATGAACTCAGAGTTAATTGTCAGATATTTTGGAGGAATGTATGTCTAAGAGGTGCAAGTCCACTATGCATCTTTATGGAGTTTTCGTTATTGATCCCTTGCAAATGTATACTTTAACATTTGGAAGACAATTTAGTGGATGGAGGGGTCCTAGAGCATTTATGATTTGGCTACCCTTCACCTAATGAGGGAGCTGTGTACAACTTCAATTAGCTTAATATCTATCACATTTTCAACGTAAGGCAAGAGGTGTTTTAGTGCATTTTCAATGCTAGTTCAAGCGAGTAAAATTTAGGATATTGCAAACAAAGATTTATTAGATATATTATTTTTATTGATAATAGATTTTAACACATTTTATGTTTACGTATATAATATATACATGGGATATCATTTATACGAAAACATAACTTTTTCACGATGAAATTTCGACATGAGCATCTTCGCGAAACAAAAAAATGATGACTCCGATCTTGCTCTCTTGTGTTATCTTGATCCTCGGTACCAGTGACAGTCTGTGGGTTCTTTATCAATGACGAATAAATATTCCTCACCTAAAGCTGTCAACTCGTTATACCGGTGTTGGATTTATCATCTGGGTGTGTTTTTTTCCTCTAATTTATTGGTGTTCTAGACTAACGCCCGTAGTACACATTTTAGATAAACGTCGACCTTTGAGAGAAGTATATGCAACACTTGCAATCCAATCCTTGTAACCAAAACTTTGTATTTAGTCGTCAGCGAGCTTTTCATGGACGCTAGTTTTTAAATTACTGTTACATGTTTATGACATCGAATCGATTCAGGTTTCTTCTTGCTATTGCCCACATTTTCATTGATTATGTTCCCGCAGATTTCCGAAATATACATAATTCTCCTAGCACTCAAACGTTTGAGACATGATTCTCTCTCCTCATGTTTCATTACCAATAATTTTGAAACAAAATCAGATATACATTTGATTTTATCATACATTTTTTCACTTCTTATACTTGTCACCCTTTCATTACCCCATTTAATATTTCGGTTTCCTTCAACGTTAGTAGATTTTTCTTCACATGACATATCATCGATATCACTGTCACTGATATCCATTTCACTGAAAGTATCCCACGTTTTCTCCTTGTTTTCATTATTTTAAATTTCGGCTAAGGTTTGGGTATAGTCCCCCATTTCACCCAATCTTTATACGTTTCACGTTTGGTTGATACCGGCATCATACTTTCTTTTACGCTCGCACCCTGTTGAGCGTCGTCTATAACATTAGATTGGAAACCCAAGTCCGGATTATTATGTTCTATCAACACAGCTGTAGCATCCTTAGAGCTTATATTTTTTCGCAAATTTTTAAGAGTATCATATTCAAGATAATGCTGTCCTTTCAGATGTTGCCAAAACCCGAACGTCGATCTTGATTTGCTTAATTTTATCTCCGCATTGCAAATAACAGATTCCCCCGCGTTCTCCTTTCTAGTAAAATACTTCCGTATCGTTATGGGCGACATCTTTCTTCCCTGAAAGCGGACCGCTATCTGAATGAGTACAGATATGAGTCCAATTTTATACATACAGAATCGTTAGCGTCACTGCGTTGGCTCATGTATACGGCAGCATGTCAGCATTTACACACATTTTTGCAAAAGGGTTACCATACACTGCCAGCTACATTTATACCTAACCTAATTCCACTTATCTCTACATTTTAATCAATCCTTTGCTGTTTGATACACACATCCAATTCTGATCTAGTAAATCATCAAAAACCTAACATAACCCAACTTATGTACGGTATTCAGTCATTGATTTCGTGATTTTTCATGCATTTTATCACGGTTTGATTCCGCCATATACCGGCATATGCCGGCATATGACAGTATAATGTAGCTATATTCACGGTTTGATCCCGCCATATGCCGGCATATGCCGGCATATGTCGGCATAATGTAGGCGTATTCACGGTCGATGTCGGTATAATGTCGGCATTCACACACATTTTGCAAAAGGGTTACCATACACTGCCGGATGCATTAATACATTCCCAACCTAACCTAATCCATAGAACAACATCCCTTACTGTTGATACAAGATATTTCATGTGCATCAGCTTTATACTATGTTATGTTAAAAGAAGTAATCATCCTATCCGCTCCTAACCTAACTTATATACGGTATTCAGTCATTGTTTTATACAATGCATAGTACATTTCTCCACTTGTCTCTACATTTTGATCTAACCTTTGCAATTTTGACATCTAATTATTTCTACTTCGCAATCAATCTCGACTCGTATATATTACCAGAGAGGTCAAATTTTCTCAATCTTAGATGGATTGTATGTTACAAGTAATTCATATTTGTTTCCATCATACAAACGGGCTCTTCATCTCATACTAAATCTAACACATTTTTCTTCAATACCTCCTGACACTTCATCCTTTGACGACTTGCACAGTCGATCTGCCTTTTTTCTTTCCAATATTTTTTTCAAACTCTTCACGATGACAGCGTTTCAAATGTCTCCACACGTTACTCGTCGATTTATGTTTATTCAATTTTATTTCTTTCTGGCATAGTTTACTGACCCCCATCACCCCAACTCTTTCGAACAATCGAGGACTCAAGCTAAAACCAATTCTTCCACAACAGAATCCCAATATTGACTGAATATTTTTCTCATCGGACTCTGATTTATATCTCACCATTCTCTCACACCCATATACAGCATTTACCCCGAGATAGGTTTATGGGTAGCGTTGCAACCCTTGAAATATATTCTCCTACCGTATTCAACAATTTCATTGTTTCCTACGTCCAACGCAATGTATGCAATTTCATCGCCTAACCTTTGAGTTGCAGGATATTATAAACAATTGATTTAGGATTTACATACTTTTATTAGTATCATTTACAGATTTTGCTGACATCATCAACGATTTCTAACTCGTTTTTTCGATTACAGCATGGCTCGTACAGCCACCCATACCCATCATCACGATGTTTAAGTTTCTTCTCAAAATCTATCATATAATCCACCATATCTTTGTTGCGAACACCGAAGGCTGTGCCGTGCCTTTGAGTCCACAAATGTAATTCTTCTTCTTCTTGAACTTTGATTATTCGAATCTTCTCAAATTCAATGTCATTCTGTTTTTCATCAATGAGGAATTCTTTCATACGTTCCAGGTTTTCTTTGGTTCTTAGGAAAAAACCGTTGCCCACCACCAGCTTTATTACAATCATGATGATTTTCCACTCGGATCAAATCAATTTTGAGAGTTGCTTTCTTACTACCCTTGAAGTTTGTTACATACGACTGAAACCCGTCAATGTCAGCTACCCAGAGTCGACTTCCTTTTTCCTTCATCCATATATGAATGTTATCTCCCACTCTTTTGATTCTTATTTTACCCATTCTGGGATATCTGATATTTTCAACATTAGTCAATATTTGTTTGATCCGACTCATATCATCTTCGGAGATTTCTTCTTCCAAAACACGTAAACTAATTTTTGTCACTTGAACATTCATTGTTTTCTATTTGAGGATGATCCATCCGTATCCGCTTATCGTCCACGTAACACTGACTCCAATCACGTCATAATGGTTGCTATTATAATGCGTTTGCAAATCTTTAAGCCTATCATCACTCGCTTCGGCGAACAATTATGTAGCTACGTATATACGTATGTCCGTCTATAGACCTGTATACGTACGTGCACGTGTATATTTGAGCGTATGTACTTAAACATCGTGATGATGGGTATGGATGGCTGTACGAGTTTTGCTGTAATCAAAAAAACGAGTTAGAAGTCATTGATGATGTCAGCAAGATCTGTAAATGATACTAATAAAAGTATGTAAATCCTAAATCAATTGTTCATAATATCCTACAACGCAAAGGCTTAGCGATGAAATTGCATACATTGCGTTGGTCGAAGGAAACAATGAAATTGTTGAATACGGTAGGAGAATATATTTCAAGGGCTGCAACGCTACCCATAAACCTATCTCGGGGTAAATGCTGTATATGTGTGAGAGATTGGTGAGATGTAAATCAGAGTCCGAGGAGAAAAATTTTCAGTCAATATCGGGATTCTATTGTGGAAGGATGGGTTATAGCTTGAGTCCTCGATTGTTCGAAAGAGTTGGGGTGATGGGGGTCCGTAAACTATGCCAGAAAGAAATAAAATTGAATAAACATAAATCGACGAATAACGTGTGGAGACATTTGAAACGCTGTCATCGTGAAGAGTTTGAAAAAATTATTGGAAAGAAAAAAGGCAGATCGACTGTGCAAGTCGTCAAAAGATGAAGTGTCAGGAGATATTGAAGAAAAATGTGTTAGACCAAGTATGAGATGAAGAGCTCGTTTGTATGATGGATTCAAATATTAATCACTTGTAACATACAATCCATCTAAGATTGAGAAAATCTGACCTCTCTGGTAATATATATGAGTCGAGATTGATTGCGAAGTAGAAATAATTAGATGTCAAAACTGCAAAGGTTAGATCAAAATGTAGAGACAAGTGGAGGAATGTATTATGCATTGTATAAAACAATGACTGAATTCCGTACATAAGTTAGGTTATGTTAGGTTTCTGATCATTTACTAGATCAGAGTTGGATGTGTGTATCAAACAGCAAAGGATTGATCAAATGTAGAGATAAACGGAATTAGGTTAGGTTGTGGACGTAGTAATGCATCTGGCAGTGTATGGTAACCCTTTTGCAATAATGTGTGTAAATGCCGACATGCTGCCGCATACATGAGCCAACGCAGTGACGCTAACGATCTTGTATGTATAAAATTGGACTCATATCTGTACCCATTCAGATAGCGGTCCGCTTTCAGGGAAGAAAGATGTCGCCCAGTACGATATGGAAGTATTTTACTAGAAAGGAGAACACGAGGGTATGTGCTATTTGCAATGCGGAGATAAAATTAAGCAAATCAAGATCGACGTTCGGGTTTTGGCAACATCTGAAAGACAGCATTATCTTGAATATGATACTCTTAAAAATTTGCGAAAAAATATAAGATCTGAGGATGCTACGGCTGTGTTGATAGAACATAATAATCCGGACCTGGGTTTCCAATCTAATGTTATAGACGACGCTCAACAGGGTGCGAGCGTAAAAGAAAGTATGGTGCCGGTATCAATCAAACGTGAAACGTATAAAGATTGGGTGAAATGGGGGGAGTATAACCAAACCTTAGTCGAAATTTGAAATAATCAAAATAAGGGGAAAACGTGGGATACTTTCAGTGGAATGGATATCAGTGACAGTGATATCGAGGATATGTCGTGTGAAGAAAAATCTACAAACGTTGAAGGAAACCGAAATATTAAATGGGGTAATGAAAGGGTGATAGGTATAAGAAGTGAAAAAATGCATAATAAAATCAAATGTATACCTGATTTTGTTTCAAAATTATTGGTAATGAAACATGAGGAGAGAGAATCATGTCTCAAACGTTTGAGTGCTAGGAGAATTATGTATATTTCGGAAATCTGCGGGAATATAATTAATGGAAATGTTGGCAATAGCGAGAAGAGACCTGAAACGATTCAATGTCATAAACATGTAACAGTAATTAAAAAATTAGCGTCCATGAAATGCTCGCTGAAGACTAAATACAAAGTTTTGGTTACAAGGATAGGATTGCAAGTGTTGCATACACTTCTCCCGAAGGTCGACGTTTATCTAACATGTGTACTAAGGGCGTTAGTCTAGAACACCAATAAATTAGAGGAAAAAACCACACCCGGATGATAAATCCTTCACTGGTATGACGAGTTAACAGCTTCAGGTGAGGAATAAATATTCGTCATTGATAAAGAACCCACAGACTGTCACTGGTACCAAGGATCAAAATAACACAAGAGAGCGAGGTCGGAGTCATTATTTTTGTTTCGCGAAGATGCTCACGTCGAAATTTCATTGTGAAAAAGTTATTTTTTCGTATAAATGATATCCATGTATATATCATATATGTAAACATAAAATGTGTCGAAATCTATTATCAATATAAATAATATATCTAATAAATCTTTGTTTGCAATATCCTAAATTTAACTCGATTGAACTAGCATTGAAAATGCAATAAAACGCTTCTTGCCTTACGTTGAAAATATGACAGATATTAAGCTAATTGAAGTTGTACACAGCTTCCTCAGCAATCGTAGATAAATATATCTCATTAGGTGAAGGGTAGCCAAACCATAAATGCTCTAGGACCCCTCCATCCACTAAATTGTCTTCTAAATGTTAAAGTATACATTTGCAAGGGATCAATAACGGAAATTCCATAAAGGTGCATAATGGACTTGCACCTCTTAGACATACATTCCTCCAAAATATCTGATAATTAACTCTGAGTTCATGAGAATAACGCTATTTTTTTACTACGTTACCATTCAAATCTATAACAAGTTTCTAGAACTATCTGATGCTAGGTCTCTAGCAGAACAAACAAAAAAACAACTCCAAGCCCAATGTGTCATAACAATGAAATCTACAATGCTTTACTAGGTCACTTCTCAGCAAACTACCACTGATAAATAACAAATTTCAAAGGAAACATTCAGTCACGTATAATACTTCAGACATATCTTGCATCTGTTTCACCCATCGTCTCTGAACAATATCAAGCAAAGTCACATCCTGGATATAACCAATAATGAGCCTGACACGAGTCTCCAGTTTAAAGGTTAACCCGATATTGACACGGAAAAAATGCGGTAATCGTCTCTGTCTGAATACATGGACTTCTCCAAGAACCCCAACAAAAAATCATTTGTACGATGAAACAAATAAATGACTGCTGGGACTAATGAAAAAACTAAACGACCAACGAATACCCGAGTGAGATCATTTGCTTGCAACCAACGTGTTACAGTATGATGCTTGCATGTCCGAGGCCTCAGACCAGCAGCTAAGGGTAGCAAAACAATAAAATACTCATGTGAAATAATACCGTAAAACAAATACGGAGATAATTAGGATTGCGGTCGTAACGATAATCCTCAGAAATACTACCACCCGAGAACATTTTTGCGTGAAAAAAATATGAAAGCACGTCAACATGAACATGTTGTAACCTGTAAATGTTCATAGCCTATATTCAACATCAAGCTGGCATCAAGAATCTCACCGCTAAAAAAACTCCTTCAAACAACCTTCGAAAATGAGTCAAATAAAGCACAACTAGCTATACTCTCCTAATATATACCCATATTTCATGCATAACTACATCGATTATCCTAAAAACAGGATTGAGCAGTAAAAATTTCTATTCAAATGAATCAATCAATAACAAACATAGTAATATATATCATACCGTGCGAAATATTCCAATGCAATCATATATACCGTTGACAAGACCTAATAACCTACATCTATATAATCCGTACGTAAGCAATCGTGAATATAAAGCAATAAAATTCCGAAAGGAAACTGAAAGATATCGTAAGAAAAAACCATTATCCAAGAGGACCATATATCTCGAGATAAGATCTTTGTGTGACAGTTGACAAATAGAGATCATCGAGCTAATTGTCATTTGCGGTTTGGACACCGCCTGACTCCGGTCATCCCCTCCCCTCTTCCCCACCCGTCACGGGCAGTCTCTATGTCCCATCAGTAACTCACTTGACCAGAATAGAAGAAAATAAACATATAACTACAATGTCCGAGAAATACAGCGACTAAGTCGGACACATTAACAAATAACATACATCCTAACAAATACATTCGATGATAGGTTCAAAGATCTAGTCATCCTATATCTAATTCCTTCACAAAGCATATATGTAGTCCCTAATTATCGCCAATCTAATTCCTTCACAAAAGCATATATGGAGTCGCTAATTAAGACCCATCTAATTCCTTCGCAAAGCATACATGGAGTCACTAATTAGGACCCCTCTAATTCCTTCACAAAGCATAAATGGAGTCCCTAATTAAAACCCATCTAATGCCTTCACAAAAGCATATTTGCAGTACGTATTTTTGGGCCGTCTTGAAGTACCTATATTTTTGGGCCGTCTCGTCACCCATATATTTTTGGGCCGTCTCGTCACCCCTATATTTTTGGGCCGTCTCGTCACCCCTATATTTTTGGGCCGTCTCGTCACTATATACTCTACTGACGCATGACTCACCCAATGACTTAAGGACGCATGACTCACCCAATGACTTAAGGATGCATGACTCACCCAATGACATAAGGACGCATGACTCACCCAATTGAATTCAGGACGCATGACTCACCCAATGACTTAAGGACGCATGACTCACCCAATGTCTTAAGGACGCGTGACTCACCCAATTGAATTAGGACACATGACTCACCCAATGACTTATGGACGCATGACTCACCCGGAAGTCGAAGGTAATAATAAATTCGTATGAGGTGCATACTTTCATAATACGTGCAATTCAGATCAATTTCATAAATGTTCCTGTGGTGAGCTAGGATAGATTCAATAGTATCAGTTGTCCTATTCTTCTGCGGCTTCTCCGAGGCAACGAAGCTCAAGGACTCACCTCGCCAATGTGGGGAGGCTTGGTAAAGGCGCGGCTCGTTCTAGCCTGCAACAAAAATTGCTTAAATGATTTGTGAACCCAATTCAAATATTTCATTTTGTTATGAGGACATAAGTGCACCTTTTATTGAGATGTTGACAGCTTGGAGAATAGATTATTTCATAGAGAAATAATTAGGATTTAACAACAATAATATGAATGATTGTCTCATTTTCATGTTAGAAATGCACATTAAAAGGATTCTCTAAACATGGCACATATTTAAAGTAGTTCAAGAAATCACTAAACTGCCCTTTTCAACTCTTTTCGATATAGTTAACATCGCTGTTATTATGACCAATAAACCAGTTGTTTATGGTACAGTTACTGCTTTGACGATGGCAGTAACATGAGCAGAACATACTTCCCTACAATAAACCGGTAAATTCATTCGATGGGATAATGTATTTTTGCACATCATTTTAACATGTTGAACCCAAAATAAACTAGTACGCTTAATAACTCATGAACGAAAAATATAAATACCCGCTCGAACAAGTAATGGTTGAAGTTATTCTAAGGTATGCCCCAAACCTGAACAGGCCACAGGCGGTCCTGAGCTGTGCATGGCAAATGTCAAGTTAAAGCCAACTATCCATCAGAGTGGGAGATATTTATGAATGTCCCGGAAAAGTGCACCGATGAAGTTTACCTATTCGTGTTCTGGTGGGCATTGATCTGTGGCACACTCTGAAGCCAAGCCATTACCACCCAGTCACCTTGATAGGAGGCGAGTTATCATCGGCCACTTGGCGAGTTATCGGCGAGTTTTCGTTGGCCTAATTAATGTCTGCTTTAGTTTGGTTAGGTTAAGATGGTTAGTTGACAATTTTTCCCTGTGTAAATAAGCTTGGTAAGGGCAGTTGGTAATTATTATGCGGTAAATAAATGCATGATTATCATGGTAGGAACCAAAAATAATACCAGTTGTTTTCTTCTCAACAGACTAGTTAATTGGACGTTTGAAGAGGTCTCGAGCGACCGGGAGACGAGAACAAAAGAGAGAATAATGTTGGACGTTTTCGAGGTGAAATTTTTGAAAGCTATGGCTGGAGTGACGCTCAAGAATGGGATCAATAAGGAGTAGTTCAAATTAGTGCGAGGATGGTGAGAACGCTGGCGAACAAAGCAGATTCACGGGCTTTGAATTGGTTCGGAGACATGGTGACGACAGGAGAGGGGTGGAAAAGGCGATGAAATAGGAGGTTAGTTTTCGCAGGCCTAGAAGAAGACCGACGTTTGAGTGGAGTGTATGTATGGCGCAGTGTGGAGGAAACTCTTTAGAGCCAGCAATGGATAGGCGTGAGTGGAGAGATGGTTGTGAGTGGATAAGTTTTGACGCGGACCTAAGGCGTTTTCCTTTCCTTGGCGTCTCATAAAGAAACGTGATGGACGAGGGTGTTGCTTATTGATGGAATTCTATGGTACTTAATTTACCATTATAATTATAAGTCCGTCGACAACAAAATTTAAATGATCTTTGCATCAGGCAATTTCGGATTCTATTCGTATTTTTTTGGTGTGAATCAAACAGTAATTACTAGCATGAGGTTGGGCTCATGAACCGTAAACATTTTGAATTGTATCAACTTACCTGTGTATGGTCATGATGGAAAATGGAACCTGACCTCAGTTTCAGTTCATGTAGGGTCTGGTTATGGACAAACAATGAAAACACCTAAGAGATTTTTAAATAGATCGTGCCTTATCAAACACAAAATCATTTTCGCATCTTTGAACCGCGCGACCAATATTGGGTCGTCGTAAATTAAACGGCTGCCTGCACAATAAACCTCTATTCCTAAACCAATCAAAGTTAATAGCACATAGAGATAATAATGTACATGCGCCAAGTGTCAGCCAAATGTACTAATAGATGGGGATGTTGATTTATTTTGTTATGTTTAAATAGAGACACATCACACCCCTCCATATCCCCGGCCCTGCTCATGGTGCATACTTTCTCTCTATTCTTCTTCGCCTCGATGTATTCTTGGAGTGTCGGCAACGGTTCCATACTCTGAAACAGAATAAATTCGACAGTTTATCATCGGCCACCGAAGTCGACCGGCTTGGTCTTGACAGGATCCTGCCTGTTTGCTAGTTAGGCAGATATTTAGCTCGCTTCACTACCTGAAGATATTGTCCGCATTACATTACATTGAACTGTCTGCAACCAGATGGTCGCATAGCGTGTCCCATGCTGCTCAAGGGTGAACGCGACCTGAGCAACTGAGATTAAATTAAAGAGGGTCCATCTCCACCGCACTTACGGCCTAAGCAAGCAGCAGAGTGAGCTAAGATTTGGGTTATATTTTGAGTTAGAATAAAACATGTTACCTCAATCTCAGTTTGTGTTTTCCGTGGGACGTTTTATTGGAGCAAGCATCTTTCAATGACACACGAAGTCACGAAGTCATCACGAGACGGATCATGTAAACATTACGCACACACACACACACACACACACACACACACACACACACTCACACTAAACTAATGACTGGAGAATGAAGGTCACCTTCTATTGAGCAAATTTTCTGACTCCACAGCTGTTTCGACGCTCGCTACACACCTCGGTTAACAAACTCCACGAGCTGACACAGTTCCAGACATTAATCATCTTTCGAGACAGCTGTCATCGCAAAGATTAATGTTGTTCTGCACAACTTGCCGCAGTGATGCGAGTTTCATCTAAAAGCATGAACGTAATTTTGAACCCGAATGAAACAATGCTAATTCAA
>SDVV010017247.1:0-14034 GCA_016164225.1 Gammarus roeselii | reverse complement strand
ATATGAGGATAAGCAAAGCGCTGATGAATGGATTTGCAGAGACTTGATATTCCTTTTGCATAAAAGCATGAGAATATGAGGATAAGCAAAGCGCTGATGAATGGATTTACAGAGACTTGATATTCCTTTTGCATAAAAACATGAGAATATGAGGATAAGCAAAGCGCTGATGAATGGATTTGCAGAGACTTGATATTCCTTTTGCATAAAAGCATGAGAATATGAGGATAAGCAAAGCGCTGATGAATGGATTTGCAGAGACTTGATATTCCTTTTGCATAAAAGCATGAGAATATGAGGATAAGCAAAGCGCTGATGAATGGATTTACAGAGACTTGATATTCCTTTTGCATAAAAGCATGAGAATATGAGGATAAGCAAAGCGCTGATGAATGGATTTACAGAGACTTGATATTAATTTTGCATAAAAGCATGAGAATATGAGGATAAGCAAAGCGCTGATGAATGGATTTGCAGAGACTTGATATTCCTTTTGCATAAAAGCATGAGAATATGAGGATAACTTTTATCAACAGGCCTGAGGTCGTGATCGGACTTTGCGTTACGTCACCTGCCGCCGGCAACCGCCACTGTCGTGACGTGGTGTTTACGTCACAGTCATGCTCACGACGTGGTGTATACGTCACAGTCATGCTCACGACACGTCCGAGCTCATTCGATTGCCCACTATACCTGTTATTAATGACCAAACCTGAGCACGTATCAGCAAGCTATATTGACTCAGACAAGACTTTATATACCTACATGTTATGAAACAGATTTGCATCATTGAACGACACAACCTTGATCACTTATTTGAATAAAATGAAGAACCGCGACGCCGAGCCGGGATCCCGTTGGCGAATGTGGCAGCAACATGCAAATGCTGATACTACAGCACGAGTGAAAAGTACCGCCACTGCTGTGGGTCAGGCGGAGCTACGCGTGACCCGCACGCAGTCGCCACAACTGCGGGTCAGGTGGCAGCTACACGTGACCCGCAGTCGCCACTACTGCGGGTCAGGCAGCTTCTCGTGACCCACAGTCACCACTACTGCGGGTCAGGCAGCTTCGCGTGACTCGCAGTTGCCACTGCGGGTCATGCAGCTACGCGTGACCCGCAGTCGCCACTTCTGCGGGTCAGGCAGCTACGCGTGACTCGCAGTCGCCACTGCGGGTCATGCAGCTACGCGTGACCCGCAGTCGCCAGTACTGCGGGTCAGGCAGCTACGCGTGACCCGCAGTCGCCACTACTGAGAGTCAGGCAGCTACGCGTGACCCGCAGTCGCCACTACTGCGAGTCAGGCAGCTACGCATGACCCGCAGTCGCCACTACTGCGGATCAGGCAGCTACGCGTGACCCGCTATAGCAACAAAGAATTTCAAAGTATCCAAGTAAGTAAGTAGAGAAAATTCTCGTTTAATTGGCGCACTGGAGCATTAGAAATGCAAGGTGTTGTATAACCCAAGCTAACCCTCTCCTTGCAGGATTAGCATTTTCAAGTAATATTAATTCAAATTAGAGACACTTCAAAGATAGATAATTAACATCTGCCGTAGATACAACACATAAAAATAGTAATTCATTTCAGTTTACTGCTTGAGACGCACGATTGAGATTACAAGTGTGGTAAAAGTCTTGCATTGGCACGAGTTAGTCTCTTCTTAAAGCTTATGCTGCTTGTGGTGAAATTACCCTTTCGTTGGCGCATTCAAGGGATGTAAATTCAACCTAATTCCATTTATTCAACCTGATAAAACAAAGACATGCGTTTGCATCTAGTTTGATTTTTTTTGATCCGTTCAAGTTGAAAAGTAGCACCGGATGAGACCCTGCCTAGCATTAAAGAGCATCTGAAGAGATGGCTCGGTTTAGGCCTTCTTTTGAGGATGTAATGAGATGGCTGGATCAAGCAGGCTTATTGAACGGTCAAGGCAGGAGAAGAGGGGATCATCATATTCCAGATCCTGACAAGGCGCACTTTCGGGAGAATCAAAATGCTAAAAAGGTCCTGGATCCGTTTATATTGGGCCGGGCAAATTGACGGTTTAGCCCTCTGCCCCCCATATGGAATGGCCGGGTAGGCGCCTCATTCTGACTCTCATGAAGCGGAGTCTAAATCAAATGACGATGAGTTAACCTGATGAAAGCAGCCTGGCGTTTGCCACGTTTGGACTTATACCTCCAAGAAAAGATCTTGCATAAGATCAGACCAAGCATGGCACCTGTGATCAGTGAAACAGGAACTTTGGACGGAGTTCAGAGCATATCAAATAAAAAGATGATGCTAAATACATCGGTGACCTCATCAGCTTAGATTTATGTAGCCACGTTGTGAAATGAAAAAAGTATTCATTAGAGCGGGTCTGAGTTTCATAGAGCATTTTTGGCCTCAAATGACGGTTAATCGGGTACCCCGTTGCAAGTTGTTTCTAACTGCAACCTATAGAAAAAGTCTCTTCAATTTGCCGTACCTGCCCAATAAATCATTTTTACAGTATAAGTAATAATTTTTTGTTTGCAATGTCTACAAAACTGTACAATTGACTAAAAAATCAACCCAGTCCCACAAAGCTTCGGGGAGCTCGATTTCAAATGAAGAGAAATGTGATCCCCGCGAAGAACGTACTGAGGTTGGGATGTGAATAAATCAAACTGGAACAAATGAAGAAAAATGTGATCCCCGCGAAGAACGTATTGAGGTTGGGATGTGAATAAATCAAACTGGAACAAATGAAGAAAAATGTGATCCCCGCGAAGAACGTACTGAGGTTGGGATGTGAATAAATCAAACTGGAACAAATGGAAAAAAATGTGAGCCCCGCGAAGAACGTATTGAGGATGGGATGTGAATAAATCAAACTGGAACAAATGAAGAAAAATGTGATCCCCGCGAAGAACGTACTGAGGTTGGGATGTGAATAAATCAAACTGGGACAAATGAAGAAAAATGTGATCACCGCGAAGAACGTACTGAGGTTATGATGTGAATAAATCAAATTAAAGGCAACCCAAGTTAAATGTTATTGAGGAAAACCACTGAAAAGCGAGTGTTGCGATCTCCTTCGTATATTGTTTACTCAATGAGCGTACTCAGTTTTTCGTTGCGTCAATTAAATTAAGTAAGACAATTGCTGCAACGGTGACAAGGAAACTTGCTTTTTTTTATCCGAGTATTTCTTTTTCCAGGGGGTGAAATACATATGGGGTTAAACCTTGGGGCTGAAAATGGTGTTCTCACCAGCAAAAGTTATATTCGCAAACGATTCAAAGAATAACAGACAACATAAGCGAGCAGGCGTCACTCTTCATTTTAGGATTTAAATGAATTTTGATTATAATAAATCAATTACAGCAAATGTTGATAGGCCTACATATCGAATGCCTTATAAAACGTGGCCAGCCAAGGAAATATGCATCTTATAAATATAAAGTCTTAAAAAATAATGTCATGAAATCTCCACCCAGTTGAATGATCAGTTGAGAAGTCTAATACAATTTTATTTGCGCACAGTACTCATGGATCAGTTAACGTCTGCTGTCTGCAAAACATTCTGTGCGCGAACAGTTCCCTCGTTGAATGAATTTCCCTTCTACGGAGCGAAGAATATATCTTAATAAATATTGGTTACCGCGTATTCAGTTTACATTAGTCTCATTCCTTGGACTACTACTTCTTTTTGTTCCAGCGCTCTGAAGCTGACGGGACCTTTTGTGGTGATGATCTACAAGATGATATCAGGAGACATGTTCACATTCTCTATCATCTACGGCATCATGCTGCTCGGCTTCAGCCAGGCCTTCTATTTTCTCTACAAGCGGGGCGCAGTGCCAGACAAGGACAGCAAGTTCGTGACCTACGGCACTACGTGGATGGCACTCTTTCACATGACCCTCGGTGACTATGATGTGAGTAGAGGCACTAGTGTTGTAAGCGTGCATCAAAAAGAGAAGCCATGCCGGTCACTCCTGCCTCATTTGACATGCAGGGCGGTAGATCATGTGAATCTACAATGGGAAGTTATCCAACGAGACGATGAATACAGAGGGTATACTACAAAATCAACCAACAACAGGTTGAAAGATATTCATGCACACTACTACAGTGTGTTGTTGGGGTGAGACACTACTTGGATAACAGTCATCCGCACGACCCTCGGTGACTATGATGTGAGTAGAGGCACTAGTGTGTTGTTGGTATGCGCCAGAACGTGGATGGCCCTCTTCCACTTGACCCTCAGTGACATGATGTGAGTAGAGGCACTAGTGTGTTGTTGGTGTGCGGCAGAGCGTGGATGGCCCTCTTCCACTTGACCCTCAGTGACATGATGTGAGTAGAGGCACTAGTGTGTTGTTGGTGTGCGGCAGAGCGTGGATGGCCCTCTTCCACTTGACCCTCGGTAACTATGATGTGAGAAGTGTCTAATATGTTTTCACGCTGGAGATGAGTGCAATTATATCCTGACTGCCATCCCAAGGCCATACTGAATATAACAATGAATGTGATTAGTTTATAAAAATGATATAAAATAATATGTGAGGAGCCCTCGATGCTGGAATGTTTTACATGACTGAAGGGAGGATGCAAACATAAATTGGTATGTTGATATTAATTTTAAATGCGATAGAAATGAAGTATAAAAAAACATTCCATGCCAAAATGCCCTGCATGAATACAGAATTTTTCAATTTATAACTGCTGTTTTGATTTTTGTTTGTAATATACGGAAATACTACTAACAGCATGAAAGGTGCAGTAGAGAAATTCTTCGTTGATGTGTCATCACGCGAACGTAACAATAACAAATGCCTGTAGAAGGCGTTTGTTTACCATCTTCAGACACACACAGTGTCTGAGGATGGTAAACAAACACCTACTACGGTCACACACAGTGTCTAAGAATGGTAAACAAACGCCTACTACAGTCTCACACAGTGTCTGAGGATGGTAAACAAACGCCTACTAAAGTCACACACAGTGCCTGAGGATAGTAAACAAATGCATACTGCACTCGCACACAGTGTATGAGGATTTTAATCAAACGTCTACTACAGTCACACCCAGTGTCCGAGAATCGTAAACTAACGCCTACTACGGTCACTCACAGTGTCTGAGAATGGTAAACAAACGCCTTCTACAGTCACACAGTGTCTGATGATGGTAAACAAACGCCTACTACAGTCACACACAGTTTCTTAAGATGGTAAACAAACGCATACTAGAGTCACACACCGTGTCTGAGGATAGTAAACAAATGTCTACTACAATCACACACAATGTCTTAGGATGGTAAACAAACGCCTACTACAGTCACACACACTGTCTGAGGATGGTAAACAAACGTCAAAAACAGTCACACACGGGGTCTGCGGATGGTAAACAAACGCCTACTACAATCACACACAGTGTCAGAGGATGGTAAGCAAACGCCTACTACAGTCACACAGTGTCTGAGAATGGTAAACAAACGCCTACTGCAGTCACATACAGTGTCTGAGAATGGTAAACAAACGCCTACTACAGTCACACACAGTGTCCGAGGATAGTAAGCAAACGCATACTACAGTCACACACAGTGTGTGAGGATGGTAAACGAATGCGTATTACAGTCGCACACAGTGTCTGAGGATGGCAAACAAACGCCTACTACAGTCACACACAGTGTCTGAGGATGGTAGACAAACGTCTACTACAGTCACACACTGTCTGAGGATTGTAAGCAAACGCCTACTAGAGTGCCACACAGTGTCCGAAGATGGTAAATAAACGTTTACTACAGTCACATACAGTGTATGAGGATGGTAAACAAACACCTACTACAGTCACACGCAGTGTCTGACAAGAGTTAACAAACGCCTACTGCAGTCACGCAGTGTTTGAGGATGGTAAACAAATGCCTACTACAATCACACACAGTGTCTGAGGATGGTAAACAAACGCCAACTACAGTCACACACAGCGTCTGAGGATGGTAAACAAACGTCTACAACAGTCACACGCAGTGTCTGAGGATGGTAAACAAATGCCTACTACAGTCGCACACAGTGTCTGAGGATGGTGAACAAACACCTACTACAGTCACACACAGTGCCTGAGGATGGTAAAGAAACGGCTACTAAGTCACACACAGTGTCTTAGGATGGTAAACAAATGCCTACTACAGTCACAAACAGTGGCTGAGGATGGTAAACAATCGCCTGCTACAGTCACACAGTGCCTGAGGATGGTAAACAAACGCCTACTACAGTCAAACACAGTGTCTGAGGATGATAAGCAAACGCTTATTACAGTAAAACATGGTGTCTGAGGAGGGTAAACAAACGCCTACTACAGTCACACACGGTATCTGAGGATGGTAAACAAACGCCTACTATAGTCACACACAGTGTCTGAGGATTGTAAGCAAATGCCTACTACAGTCACACACAGTGTCTGAGGATGGTAAACAAACGCCTCGTCTACTACAGTCCCACATAGTGTCTGAGGTTGCTAAGCAAACGCCTAATACAGTCACACAGTGTCTGAGGATGGTAAACAAACGTCAACTACAGTCACACACAGTGTCTGAGGATGGTACACAAACAACTACTACAGTCACAAACAGTGTCTGAGGATGGTAAACAAACGCCTACTACAGTCACACACAGTGTCTGAGGATTGTAAACAAACGCCTACTACAGACTCACACAGCGTCTGAGGATGGCAAACAAACGCCTACTACAGTCACATACAGTGGCTGAGGATGGTAAACAAACACCTCCTACAGTCACATAATGCCAGAGGATGGTAAACAAACGTCTTCTACAGTTACACACAGTGTCTGAGGATGGTAAACAAACGCCTACTACAGTCACACACAGTGTCTGAGGTTGGTAAACAAATGCCAACTACAGTCACACACAGTGTCTGAGGATGGTAAACAAGCAACTACTACAGTCAAACACAGTGTCTGAGGACAGTAAACAAACGCCTACTACAGGCACACAGTGTCTGAGGATGGTACAAAAACGCCTACTATAGTCACACACAGTGTCTTAGGATGGTTAACAAAGGCCTACTACAGTACTGCACAGTGTCTGAGTATGGTAAACAAACGCCTACTACAGTCACACAGTGTCTGAAGATGATAAACAAACGCCTACTACAGTCACACGCAGCGCCTGAGTATGGTAAGCAAATGCCAACTACAGTCACACACGGTGTCTGAGAATAGTAAACAAACGCCTACTACAGTCACACACAGTGTCTGAGGATGGCAAACAAACGCCAACTACAGTCAGACACAGCGTCTGAGGATGATAAAAAAATGCCAACTACAGTCACACACAGTGTCTGAGGATGGTATACAAATGTCTACTACAGTCACACAAAGTGTCTGAGGATGGTAAACAAACGTCAACTACAGTCACACGCAGTGTCTGAGGGAGGTAAACAAACGCCTACTACAGTCACACACACTGTCTGAGGATGGTAAAAAAAATGACTTCTACAGTTGCTCACAGTGTCTGAGCATGGTAAACAAACGCCTACTACAGTCACACACACTGTCTGAGGATGGTAAGGAAACGTCTACTACAGTCACACACAGTGTCTAAAGATTGTAAGCAAACGCCTACTACAGTCACACATAGTGCCTGAGGATGGTAAGCAAATGCCTACTACAGTCACGCACAGTGCCTGAGGATGGTAAGCAAACGCCTACTACAGTCACACACAGTGTCTGAGGATGGCAAACAAACGCCTCGTCTACTACAGTCCCACATAGTGTCTAAGGTTGGTAAGCAAACACCTAATACAGTCACACAGTGTCTGAGGATGGTAAACAAACGTCAACTACAGTCACACACAGTGTCTGAGGATGGAACACAAACGCCTACTACAGTCACACACAGTGTCTGAGGATGGTAAGCAAACGCCTACTACAGTCACACACAGTGTCAGAGGATTGTAAACAAATGCCTACTACAGACTCACACGGCGTCTGAGGATGGTAAGCAAACCATTACTACAGTCACATACAGTGGCTGAGGATGGTAAACAAACACCTACTACAGTCACACAATGCCAGAGGATGGTAAACAAACGTCTTCTACAGTTACACACAGTGTCTGAGGATGGTAAACAAACGCCTACTACAGTCCCACACAGTGTCTGAGGATGGTAAACAAATGCCAACTACAGTCACACACAGTGTCTGAGGATGGTAAACAAGCACCTACTACAGTCACACACAGTGTCTGAGGACAGTAAACAAACGCCTACTACAGGCACACAGTGTCTGAGGATGGTACAAAAACGCCTACTATAGTCACACACAGTGTCTTAGGATGGTTAACAAACGCCTACTACAGTACTGCACAGTGTCTGAGTATGGTAAAAAACGCCTACTACAGTCACACAGTGTCTGAGGATGATAAACAAACGCCTACTACAGTCACACACAGCGCCTGAGTATGGTAAGCAAATGCCAACTACAGTCACACACGGTGTCTGAGGATGGTAAACAAACGCCTATTACAGTCTCACACAGTGTCTGAGGATGGCAAACAAACGCCTACTACAGTCACACACAGCGTCTGAGGATGATAAAAAAATGCCGACTACAGTCACACACAGTGTCTGAGGATGGTAAACAAATGTCTACTACAGTCACACACAGTGTCTGAGGATGGTAAACAAACGTCAACTACAGTCACACGCAGTGTCTGAGGATGGTAAACAAACGCCTACTACAGTCGCACACAATGTCTGATGATGGTAAACAAACGCTTACTACAGTCACACACAGTGTCTGAGTATGGTAAAAAATGCCTACTACAGTCACACACAGTGTCTGAGGATGGTAAACGAACGCCTACTACAGTCACACACACTGTCTGAGGATGGTAAAAAAAAGACTTCTACAGTTGCACACAGTGTCTGAGGATGGCAAACAAACGCCTACTACAGTCACACACACTGTCTGAGGATGGTAAGCAAACGTCTACCACAGTCACACACAGTGTCTGAGGATGATAAACAAATGTCTACTATAGTCACACACAGTGTCTGAGGATGGTAAACAAACGTCAACTACAGTCACACACAGTGTCTGAGGATGGTAAACAAGCGCCTACTACAGTCGCACACAGTGTCTGATGATGGTAAACAAACGCTTACTAGTCACACACAGTGTCTGAGTATGGTAAAAAACGTCTACTACAGTCACACACAGTGTCTGAGGATGGTAAACAAACGCCTACTACAGTCACACACACTGTCTGAGGATGGTAAAAAAAAATGACTTCTACAGTTGCACACAGTGTCTGAGGATGGTAAACAAACGCCTACTACAGTCACACACACTGTCTGAGGATGGTAAGCAAACGTCTACTACAGTCACACACAGTGTCTGAGGATGTTAAAAAACGCCTACTACAGTCACACACAGTGCCTGAGGATGGTAAGCAAATGCCTACTACAGTCACACACAGTGCCTGAGGATGGTAAGCAAACGCCTACTTCAGTCACACACACTGTCTGAGGATGGTAAACAAACGCCTTCTACAGTCACACACACTGTCTGAGGATGGTAAACAAACGCCTACTACAGTCACACACACTGTGTGAGGATGGCAAACAAACGCCTACAACAGTAACACACACTGTCTGAGGATGGTAAACAAACGCCTACTACAGTCACACACACTGTCTGAGGATGGTAAACAAACGCTTACTACAGTCACACACAGTGTCTGAGGATGGTAAACAAACGCCTACTACAGTCACACACAGTGTCTGAGGATGGCAAACAAACGCCTACAACAGTCACACACACTGTCTGAGGATGGTAAACAAACGCCTACTACAGTCACACACACTGTCTGAGGATGGTAAACAAACGCCTACTACAGTTTCACACAGTGCCTGAGGATGGTAAACAAACGCATACTACAGTCGCACACAGTGTCTGAGGATGGATTAATTTGTTCATGCACTGTTCGTTTCGTTGCGCAGAAATTTCGTTCAAATAGAATGACTCTGTTGAACGCTGCGGTGGACTGCACATACTGTTCTATAAATAGCCTTCCTACCATGAAAATACCTCCACAGTTTCATCCAATTGTGCGCCAAGTATCGATGAGAGTATGGGTTATCGAGAAGAGCTTAGATCACGTTTTTTCTCTTATTTTTAAGAAAGAAAGTGCCAGAAACCAGCCAAAGAAAAGCAAACAACTTTTCCTTCAGAGAAAAAACATCGTGACGAAAGATTAGTGCAGGCAATATTTTAAAACTTTTCGCGTACTTCGTGCGTCCTTTTACCGCCTCCTGATTAATGATAGCGGAGAGCAGACCTTCAGAAGTTGGCAGTGTAGAGAAATCAGTCCCCTAGGCTCTTTCCCTGGCCCCTAGGCTCATTCCCTGGTGAGTGGTTTCAAAGGCACGAACAAAATGAATAGCAGGGTTAATGTGAAAGCCGCCCTGGATTGCGACACATAGTGAGCCTTGCTATACAGCGACACACAGTGTCCCTCTCCGATGCAGTATCCGCTGTATAGCGTCACACGTTGAGTCTCGCTTCAGAGCAACACACAGTGAGCCCCTCTGTGCAGCGCCAAACAGTGAGAATCACTGAGTAGCGTTACACCGAGAGATCCGTAGTAAAGAA
This sequence comes from Gammarus roeselii, assembly GCA_016164225.1. NCBI lineage: Eukaryota > Metazoa > Arthropoda > Malacostraca > Amphipoda > Gammaridae > Gammarus > Gammarus roeselii. Next base: position 3,384 of record SDVV010017247.1, on the reverse strand, counting down.
TTACAAAGTGAGCCTCGCTGTAGAGTGTCACAGTGAGCCTCCTCGTATAGCATCACATAGTGAGCCTCGCTGCTGAGTGTCGCAGTGAGCCTCCTCGCATAGCGTGACACAGCGAGCCTCGCTGTAAAGTGTCACAGTGAGCCTCCTCGTACAGCGTCACACAGTGAGCGTCGCTGTAGAGTGTCACAGTGAGCCTCTTTGTTTAGCGTCACACAGTAAGCCTCGCTGTACAGCGTCATGCAGTGAGCCTCTTCGGATAGCGTCACACAGTGAGCGTCGCTGTGGAGTGTCACAGTGAGCCTCTTCGTGTAGCGTCACACAGTGAGCCTCGCTGTATAGCCTCACGTAGTCAGTGAGCCTCTTCGTGTAGCGTCATACAGTGACCCTCGCTGTACAGCCTCACGTAGTGTGAGCCTCGCTGTACACGAATAATTTATTTGTTTCAGAGACCGACTTGTAGCCGTTGCCAAGGTACAGGCTAATATCACCCCTGTATGTGGTTAATTGAAGCCAACGACAAGCACAAATGACCTACGAGTTCCAGGTCTTCTTTTCCAACGGGTAACACCTAAATAGGTTTGGGGAGGAAATAAACAAACGGTAGACAAGCAATTCAAACAATAAATCAGTGCCAGGTCAAAATCACAAGAGCTACAGATTATATAACAAGGGTTCCCAAAAACTATTGATATAGTGAGTAAATTGTTTGTAAAAGCGGAGAGCTATGAAATCGGAGGGCCACTCCATCACCTCATTACGGAGGCTCACACACATCACCACTTTATAAAGGATCACCCTCATAACCCCATTACTATGGTTCAACCCATCATTTCATTGCTAAGGGGAGCCTCAATACTGTGTTAGTGAGGGTCACCCCATCAATGAGGGCCACCTTATCACCACATTACATAAGGTCACCCCACTACTCCGTTACTAATGGTCACCCCATCACCGACGGTTATTTAATCTGCCAATTACAGAGGGTCACTCCATTTCTGAAGACTCCCTCATTACTGAAGGTCACTCCAATACTGAAGGACACTCCATTGCTGAGGGTCACTCCATTACTGAAGACCCCTCCATTACTGAAGGTCACTCCAATACTGAAGGACACTCCATTGCTGAGGGTCACTCCAAAACTGATGAACACTCCATTACTAAAGGTCACACCATTACTGAAAGGCACTCCACTACTATCACGTCACTCATTTCTGAATGCCACTCCATTACTTAAGGTCACTTACTGAATGCCACTCCATTACTTACTGAATGCCACTCCATTACTTAAGGTCACATTACTGAATACCACTCCATTACATAAGGTCACTCCGTTACTGAAGGTCACTCTATTAAAGTGACTGAAGGTCCCTTCATTACATCACTGCAGATCAACTCATTACCGAATGTCACTTCATTACTGAATGTCACTGCATTATGCGGAGGGCTTTAACCCCCAAGATCAAAGAGAGCCGAGTAGGCGCGACTCGGTCGCTGGTGCACGACCTTATACCGTGTCTAATAATGCAACCAGATTATATTACAGAATGAAGGGTAACATGTGTTCATTATGTTGTCAGTGAGAGTGTCATCAATGATGAAACGAGTCAAGCAGATTTGATGTACCTTCTTCATTATTAATGGCAAAACTGAATAAATGTTGATGTAGAAGCTAATTCAAAATTGGTCAAATTTTGTGGTGTTGTGAATGAATTCAACTGGTAATAGCAATGAGCTTGTTAAACAAACATATTTTCGTAGACACTTCTTTAGGGTATATATAATCTGAGATTTCTGGTCAGTGTGCGGTTTGGTAGAATTAATAATTGAAATATGACCGTATTTAATTGAGCATTAAACGGGTTTAAATACATCCATAATCACGAAAATATTACAATTAACAACATATGAGTATTGACGTCTAATTTTAGAATAAAACACGTAATTTTTTCGTCATTGTTCAATAATATCTCTACTATAGAACAATCTTCATACACTCAATGTTAATAAGACTATTTTTCAGCGTGAACTGTACATGATCTGTATCGTAGGCTAACTTTTCAGTCGACTACGTTGATTAAACTGTTTAAAATGACTTATATTTAACTTTAGTTGAGTGCCACTCTTTACAACATTTAATAGGCATATTCGAGCAGCTAAAATTGGTACATTACTGAGTGAGACTCTTGGGAATACTTGGCTCGATCTCGGCAAACACATGCAATGAATAAGATTTTTTGTACTCTCCCGGATAGAGAATACTTAGAACTTTTCTCCCTGAATATAACATTTGGGAGATAATATTGGTAATAGCAGGTCCAAATACGGTGAAAGCATCGAAGCAGTAAAGCCAATCGGTCTCAACAGATTGAATACTTCAAATTATTCCCTTTCCCGCACAGTACGGAGCGATGAGCCAGAACATCTACAGCGCCCTCACCAAGTTTGTGTTCCTAGTGTTCACAATCATGCTGCCCATCATGTTGCTAAACATGCTCATCGCAATGATGGGCAACACATACTCCACCGTCATCTCGCAGTCGGAGAAGGAGTGGGTCAAAGCGGTGAGTAGAGAGTGGCAAAGCATAAGAGTGAGTATCTGTGAGTAGCGAGTGGCGAGGCAGAAGGAAGGGTAGCGGTGAATAACGAGTGGCAAAGCAGAAGAGTGAGTATCGGTGAGTAGCGAGTGGCGAGGCAGAAGGAAGGGTAGCGGTGAATAACGAGTGGCAAAGATGAAGAGTGAGTATCGGTGAGTAGCGAGTGGCGAGGCAGAAGGAAGGGTAGCGGTGAATAACGAGTGGCAAAGCAGAAGAGTGAGTATCGGTGAGTAGCGAGTGGCGAGGCAGAAGAAAGGGTAGCGGTGAATAACGAGTGGAAAAGCAGAAGAGTGAGTAGCGAGAGGCGAGGCAGAAGAGTGAGTATCGGTGAGTAGCAAGTGGCGAGGCAGAGGAGTGAGTATCGGTGAGTAGCAAGTGGCGAGGCAGAAGAGTGAGTATCGGTGAATAACGAGTGGCAAAGCAGAAGAGTGAGTAGCGAGAGGCGAGGCAGAAGAGTGAGTATCGGTGAGTAGCAAGTGGCGAGGCAGAAGAGTGAGTATCGGTGAGTAGCAAGTGGCGAGGCAGAAGAGTGAGTATCTGTGAGTAGCGAGTGGTGAGGCAGAAGAGTGAGTATCGGTGAGTAGCGAGTGGTGAGGCAGAAGGGTGTATAGCAAGTGGCGAGGCAGAAGAGTGAGTATCGGTGAGTAGCGAGTGGTGAGGCAGAAGAGTGAGTATCGGTGAGTAGCGAGTGGTGAGGCAGAAGAGCGAGTATCGGTGAGTAGCGAGTGGTGAGGCAGAAGGGTGAGTAGCGAGTGGCGAGGCAGAGGAGTGAGTATCGGTGAGTAGCGAG
>SDVV010017246.1:0-14034 GCA_016164225.1 Gammarus roeselii | reverse complement strand
TTGTAACAAAAGCAAGGGATATTGTTTTATGGGTTAGTTTAGGTTAGGTTTTTGATGATTTACTAGATCAAAATTGAAAGTGTATATCAAAACTGTAAATGATAAATCTAAATGTAGAGCCATGGGGAGGGATTTGATATGAATATATCATAATCAATGAATAAGTATCATATGTAAGCAGTAAAAAAACTCTCGAACGATGACACATATTTCATGATTGAGTTGGTTAGGTTAGGTTAGGTTGTCTAGGTATTATGCATCTGGCAGTGAATGGTTACCCATTTTGCACATAAATGAAAGTAAATGCCTACATGGTGCCCCATACATGTGCCAACGCAGTGACGCTAACGATCCTGTATAAATAAAATTCGACTCATATCTAAGGATGCAGTGGGCGTATTGATAGAACATAATAAACCGGACCTGACTTTCCAATCTAATGAGATAAACAGTGCTCAATATGGTGCGAGCGAAAAAGAAAGTATGGTGCCACTAACACTCAAGCTTAAAATGTATGAAGATTGGGTGAAAATGGCTAAATCGATATAGTGGGAGAAAGAACCAAACCAAAACTTAAATGGGTAGTGATATCCCCGAATTATCAAATGGGGTAACGAAAGGGTATCATGTATAAGAAGTGTAAAAATGCACAATAAAATCAAATGTATATCTGACTTTGTTTCATAAATATTTGGTTCTGAAACATGAGGAGAAAGAATCATGTCTCAAACTACATCATTGTAGTTTGAGATGCTCACGTTCCGCCAAGATGCTCACGTCGAATTTTCAGTGTGAATAGTTATGTTTTCGTATAAATGATATCCTGTGTATGTATAAATATAAATGTGTCAAAATCAATTATCAATAAGTAATATATCTAATCGAACTTTGTTTGCAATATCCGAAATTTAACTCTAATGATTAGCATTCAAATGCACTAAAACGTCTCTCGCCTTACGTTGAAAATGTGATAGATATTAAGGTAATTGAAGTTGTACACAACTACCTAAGCTATCGTAGATATATATCTCATCAGGTCCAAACAGAAGCTGAAGCACAAGTCTACAGCTTCTTTTGTGACACACTGAAACCTTGCTACGATGACAAACGTACGCTTGCGCGCATGCGCGTGTGCGCGAGTGGACATTGAGACGGACATCAGCCAGTTTCCCTGGCTGAGTACATGGACTTCCTACACATAACCCGAAAAATCATTCTTTGTACGATGAATAAAATAAATGACTGCTGGGACTACTGAAAAGCGAAACGACCGACGATTGCCTGAGTGAGATCATTAGCTTGCAACCAACGTGTTACAGTATGTTGCTTGCATGTCCGAGGCCACAGACCAGCAGCTAAGGGTAGCCAAACCGTGAATGCTCATGTAAAATATGACCGTAAAACATATACGAAAATATTTCGGTTTGCGGACCAACAATCTCCGACAGAAATACTACCATACGAGTACACTTTCGCGTGAAACTATGGAAGCACGTCAACATGAACATGTTATAACCTGTGAATGTTCATAGCGTTCATGCCGCGGAAGTTACTGATAAGACAAAGAACAGATATGAGCAAATTTATCTAATTTTCCAGGAGCGCATCCAAAATTTCAACTAGGGGCGTCCTCAACCACACCCCACCAGAAATTTTCATCTGGCAAATAGTTTTGAAGGATTAAAACAGTCACCTATTTATTTTACAGATTTCTCTATTTCTGATAACAAAGAAAATGATAGAAGGGGTTACAGCTGGAGTAGGTATAACGGAGCGCTACGGGTTAAAGAAACCATATCTTAATCGTAGGAGAATCTCATAATTACATATAAAGATACCACAATGATGCAACAACCTACCAATTATCCCTGAAATAGTGTGCAAGATGCAAACCTAAAATATCCTTAATTTTTTTAACTGTATGAGATAACTATTCAAAATTCCGAAAACAATACAAGTTCAACATAATTCAAGCGATCATTACTTAGTATACATAACACAATTTAATAACTTACAATAAATCCATATCGTTCAGGTATTCTCGCTATTGGAATATCGCGTCAATGGAACACCCAAATATCTGGTTAAAAACCTGGATAATACTATATGGGGCTGATAGATTCTCTGTGCAGATGTTGCATCCTAAGAAATATATACATTAACCAGCAAAGTGCCTGACTAATAATCCATACTATACTTATAGATATTATATACATATGAAATACATAGATGAAAAACACAAAACATAGCCTATTATTCACTATCAATCTGGCATCCAGCATCCCACCGCTAAAAAACGCAACCAAACAACCTCCGAATGAGTCAAATGACCACAACCAGATATGAATACAATTAAATATATGTACAGGAAAATATATAGAATTTTAATCCAGAAATAAATATATAATGAAACATGATACGGAAATAAGTTATAAGACAAAGAATAGGTATGAGCAATCTCACCTAATTTTCCAGAAGCGCATCCAACTTTTTGCCTAGGGCTGTCCTCAACCGCACCCCACCAGAAAACTTGTTATAACACTCTTCATACCAGAATCGAATAAATATATATAACGAGCAATAGTTAGTGACCAAATATTCCTCACTGCAACCACCTATGAAAAAATATGTACATTCAACGGGGAAAAGTGAGTGGATTTAATCAAATATTATCAATCGTGCAGTAAAATATAATGTATAAACAACGACTTCTATTCAAATGTATCCTACACTAACAGATCTTATAATATGTAACATCATTTCTTGCATAACTACATTAAACATCCTACAACATCAGGTTTGAGCAGTGAAAGTTTCTATTCAAAGGAGTCATTCAATAACAGATATAGTAATATATATTATACCCTCCTACCGTGCGACATATTCCAAAACAACCATATATAGCGTAGACGAGACCTAATAACGTACATCTATATAATCCCTCTGTAAGCAATCGTAACTGAAAGCAACCAGATACCGTAAAGAAACCGTAAGTTACCGTATGGAAGCCCGTAAGAAAATTTGTATTCCTCCAAGAAAATCATATAGCTCGAGATGAAATTTTTGTGTGACATTTGAAGGATACAGATCATCAAACTAATTACCACTTTTGGTTGAACTATAGCAAACGCTTCTACTTGCGTTTTGACCACCCCAAAAGTAATTGACCATAATAGAACTAAATAAAACTACTAGTTTAAGGTCCAAGAGACTAAGTCGGTCAGACTAAGAAATAACATTCATCCTAACAATTACATTGGCCGACTCACAAAAAATTGCTTCTTGGCACCCTATATCCAGGAGCGCAAACAACTTTTGTCGTAGGAGCGGGGGGGGGGGTGCTCGTGGGACCCCCAAGAAATTGCTCCTCGCATCACTTAGACGCCTGACTCTCCTCCCCTTCCCTCCTCCCCTTCCCCCTCCCCCTTCCCGGGCGGTCTGTCTGTACCTATAGTAATTAACTTTACCACACGAGTAATTGTCTCATCATAGAACAATAATGTCTAGGATATGAAGTCGGTTACACTAAGAAATGATATACTTCCTAACCATTACATTGACCGAATCAAAAAAAATTCGTCATGGGAAAAGGGCATGCAAAAATTCGTAGACACCCTAAAAACTTGCTTCTTGCAGCCCTATATCCAGGAGCGCAACCAAATTTTGTCGAAGGAGGGGGGGGGGGTACTCGTGTGACCCCCAAAAAATGCGTTTAGGTGCTTCACTATCTACTGTCGTTCGAGTCTTCCCTTGATAAGTCTGACTTTTTCCCACAATTCGGAGCGAAAGGTGTTTCGGTTAATAGTGTTGACTGTCCAGCTTTCTCGTTTTTCCTCCACTACAAGTTTGCGTAAATACGACAGATGCCATTTTCCACGCTATTATTTTCCTGCTGGACCGGACCGTGCGCGTCGGTAGGCTGCGTACAGCCTTCCACGCTTGTCTCTTTTTTGTTTGCACCTCTTGGCACAACCACGGGTTTGGAAAAAAGGTGAAGGTGATTATTGTGTTATGAATACGGCAGCTGCAGCATGGAATCGCTCGTATAGACGTCGACAGGATGCTATCCAAATCGCGCCACGCGATATGTGCAGCAGCTGGCTTTCCGGTGGTTGAATCGAAGTTCTTGAATAGCAGGATTGGTTGGTTGTTTGGTGAGGTGTGATATGGTAATTGTCTTATTGTTGCTGTCGTGTGTTGAAGGCAGAACTCTCCTAATGATTTGGTATGCCTGTGTGGGGGAGCATATGGATAGGTTGATCGCAGTTTCACTTTCTCGGGTGATTCGGATGGACTGTCTGTTATTGAGAAGAACCAGGTTATCAGCTTCTATGGTGTTGGCCATTATCACTCCATAAGGGTCTATTCTCACGCATCCCAACGTTTCATGGTAACTGTTAAAGTCTTCAAGAAGGAGTACAGGAGAAGGCAATTGACTCAGTAATTCGGTAATTAATGCTTCAGAGAGGTCGTGGCTTTGTGACTATTTGATAGAAAGCACTGTTTTTGGTCTTGAAAGGCATATCTTAACAGCGACAGCTTGGAATTTCCTCTTCAGAGGAATAGTGAGGTGAGATACACTTTGGTGGATCATGAGTGCCACTCCGCAGGTTGCAGTCACGTTGTTGTGGCCTTCGCAACGATGTATGACTTGCGAAGGTTTATGGGTGGATTAAGGTCGTCTTTCTTGTTTCCAAGTTGCTGGCAGTTCCACTGAAGTAATGTGCTGTTGTTCACTGTGCAGGCGGTTCACGCTCAGACCGTGACGACCTAGAGCTGTCGCGCGATCGCTAAGAATTTTCGTGATGTTCGTGCCTTGGAATTTGCAAAGGAGTCCTTGATCGACAGTGTTCGCGGGAGCATCCGCTTTCGGTAGAGCTTAGTCTGACTTCGGATTAGAGCCCGCCATCACTCAGTCCAAATAGCGCGCGGTGTCTTAAGCCAGGTGTGGAGCACTTGACTGCTTCACTCAGATCGGCTAGCCCGCCAATCATGGTCCAAGCGCCTCCTAGTGGTCGTGGGTAATAAGAAGATAAAAGAAATGAGCTGATATACATGTATACCAGCGTATTCATTCCTACTTAAGTTCAATATGGAGTACGTATGGAAAAAAAATCTTATTCGGTTCGGATGTGTTCATATAAACATTGAAATGGGAGGTCGGTTTTATTGAAGAAATAACAGTATACCACACATGTGTTATGACACTGCAATGGTAGCTTTATTTTATAACAATTGTTAAACCAGGACAATATTGTGCGGGAGAGTCGTCGTATAAATGTTTAATGATTGTGCCTAAATCGCTGCTCATCATAGTTGGACTTTGACGTCTAGGAAACATGTTGAATCAAAAATGAGCTAAAAAGGATTTCCCAGCATTGGTCGAAAATAGATTATAAAATAGCATGACACTTAATCTACTTGTCTTGCTGCCACTTTAAAAGTTTGTTCACTTTATTTCACTGTAAAACATTTCGCCCATTTACTTCAGAAACTTGTGAGATGAACCTAATCTACCACATTGTTTGTGCAATTGTCAACGTCATATGCAGCCTCATACCTGATTTGCTACTAACGACACAGAAAAACATGAGAAGTAACAGAATTTGAAGCTTTTCGTGGTTTTCCTGTGCCTAATGATCTATATCTCCTCGTGCCAGGTTATCTCATCTGGAAACGGACACTTATCACCCACGCTCTCTTCTTTACTTCACTCTCATAATTGACAATCAATGCAGTCATCTCTTGGTCCATTTATCCACTTCTCGATCATCTTCGAATGATTCGTATACTCTCTTCAGCATTAATAAATAATTTCGTCAACACTACTTCATCCAATTTCGGCATTTGCCCCAAACATCTCAGAATTCTCCTTCCCTACTCTTGCAGACAGCTCTAATTTACCCATAATCATTCCTGTATGTATACACCCGTCACTCCAACCTTGCTTCAGAATATTTCTTGTCTAAATATTTCGATCTTCTTCGTGCAGCCGCTTTCACACTCTCTTCCCCTGCAGCGTAGTGGGAAGAATTGTCCTTTATAAATGTAAATCCCTTAATGGTATCATACTCAAAGTCTTGTACCCTATCACAACCTGTGGCACACCCTTCATACTCTCTACAGCCCACCTTTGCTTCTACTTCCCATACTTGAACACATGAGAGCCCAGGTTTTGTTTAACCACCAACTCTACATTTAGGTGAACATGTAGTGACTGGGTGGACCTCGTGGAGCCTCCTGCTAGTGAGAGACCTTACAGAAACTCCTTGCTTTGATGTTCGTTGGCAATAAAGTACAACTCCTTAGGAGCATGTTACAGTACAGTATAGCAAATAATTACCGGATGAATATTCGGGACCAATTTTAGATGAAGAGCTTTAGAGAGAGCAATTAATCGCCAGCGCACCCAATTGTCCGAGCCCTTTATAGTGGAGGACCCTCATAGGAGGCTAATAGCGCCTACAGCTAATTCTCGCAGGCGCAACTTGCTGGAGGGCTTCTGAATCCAGAGCAGTAAATTTCAAGCGCCGAACTCCTGCAGAGCCGATGCATTTGGTATCTAGGCACGAGCCGGTGATGAAATTCAAATTTTAGCATTCCAGTGCAGCTCTACTCCAATGAAGGAAGTTTTGCTGCCGCTTCACACAATTTCACTTTACGGGAGTTATTACCTCTTTTCAAATTTAATTTAAGCTTCCTTCTCCTGCACGCAAGGGTTTCTTTCCTGGGTTCCTCGGAGATTCTGTTATTCCGGTTGTGTTTACGTAACTTTTTCATCCTGAGATTTTTTTCTTGTTCCGGGATATCCCAGGATTTTCTCTTTAGTACTTATGAGTAAAAAATTCCTATTTTACGTCAAATTACTCTACGAGTCTTGACATTGACGGTTGGAAGGGAACCAGTATACACATACATAACATTACTTCACTGTGGGGTGCCTTGTAGACAGCTAATCCAACTTCGATTAATGCCGAGAGCATTTTTTGTGACTGCAACATTCGCAATTAAAGGGAAAGAACGACACATGGCAACTGCCGCGTGAACTTTCTCTTCCTCAAAAGATATTTTAAAAATGCCTTGTGACACCAATGGATCGACGAGTCGCTTTAAGTTACTAGTGGTTCACAATTTGTTTCGTATAGGTGAATTTTATTAACATTGCTCTTCTGAATGCAGGTTAAGTGCAATAGATTCCTCTTTCCGCAGTGTTCCTAATAAATACTTAAAATTTACGTAGTACTGATCTTAATATATCTTTATGTGAAACTAACGAGGTCAAAGGTCTCTCTTGAGGAATTAGTGGAATATTAATTTTGTCAACATGAGCAGCCGAGCAGCGCCACCCCATGTTCTATATTGGAAATCAAGTTATAGAAGCATACTATAATAGGTTAAAATAGCCCGTTCTCCGGTATTTCTATTGGATGATTGATATTTTTATCCCGGAATACTTGGACAAGCAAAACTGCGCAAGATCAAAAGAACAATTAAACACCTAATTATATTTTTACACTGGCCAAAGTAACTTTCCGCCGAGAACATCACCAGTTTCAGATCATTCGCAAATAAAGAATTATTTATTCATGCGCCATCTCCCTCCGGTAACTCATAGCAACAATTTTGACGAAGTAAATTTAATTGCAGAGCGGTTGCATCGGAAAGGCCTCATTTGTGTTCGCTGAAATGATTTGCTCCTCATTCAATGGACCTAAAGGGACATGTGATGGTAATTACATCACACCTGCAATTTCCTTTTGGTCGGCGCGGGCCAGCTAAATTAATCGAAACAGTTTCCGGAACTCATCCATCGTCCGTGTCTAATGTCAGCTCAGTCCGCGAATACGATGTGCCCGATCCTTCATTTTTTAATCAAGCTTAACAGCTTAGTGACAGAACTCGATAGCTCTGTGGGTCGAACCCACCCACATTACCGATTTACTTTTAAACACGCTCTATTATGCTTCTGTAAATAATTTATTCCGTGAGTTTGCTCGTGAGGTGATGTCTCTTTGCGACGAGGAAGACATCATATGATGGCTCTAAATGCCCAACATATATACCGCAATAGAATGGGTAATTTTACATAGATATATAAGCATTATAATGTATCCCTGGTCTAGGAGTATTCAGAACGACGAAGTGTCACCCTGCAGCCCCTGGAGACCGGGACCAAACGTGGACAGCCAGATAAGGCGACGCCACTTACTTGAGTCGTCAGTATGTGTACCCTGCGTACTCTGTTTTATTTAGTTCATAGTTTCTGTATCCTGAAGACATACGTAGCCATCGTTCAACAGGAGGTTTGTTAAGGAGGGTTTCCCTCCAACCTTTTACGGTTATTATTTGATAGTTGTAGAGTTGTGGTTTTCGTGTGCTAAACATATTAGTTACTCAAATATGTATGTAGCGTAGTTAATGAACCTCTACTATATTTTCGAGGTGCGGCCTGCACGTGACCGCTTGACGTTACGAAGATCCGTAAGAAGAGAGCCCGCCTTCGAGTATCGATAGTATTTCTACAACCTAAAGATGAGAAACCACAACCTCACTACCCGACTGCTCCACGTCGCCGAACTCTGCTCCCAAGTAGCCCGATTCTCCGATTTACTCCCAGTAACACTTTTTCTTAACTAATTCCTCTTCACGAGATCGCATCAGCTGACAATCTTTGAAGCGGTGTCCACCATCATATCGCGTACTCCGAGGTTTGGGACTCCGCTACTTCGATTGAACTCTGCCTAATATTTCACTAACAAACATCCCGTTAAGGTATTTTTTTCGTTAAGATAGTCTACTTATCGTTGTTGTAAACTTAGTTGTTAATGATGGTCAAATCATGTTGCAATTACTGCTTCACGTTATAGAAGTAGTGGTTTTATCCGGCCTACTGTACACCTGCTATAATTCCTATGTTTTAGTGAGTATGGTTTCATTAATTTTCAAAATTTACGCACGTGAATTCTTTTTTTTTTCCGAACGAATACAGCGGTTCTTATGTTTCTTTCCAGAAACCGTCCAGCATTGTCGGTGTTGTGCTTGGCATCCCAGTTTTGATTGAACTCGATGTGTCATTCATACCCTTCCCTGAATTATCGAAGTTGCACAGATTTCGGCAAACAACAAGTTATCCCTTACCATTATGCATATTGACAAATTAAGTGGTAGATTTGTTCATCTGTTCTACTTAATAACAGACCGACACCCAGAGTAGTGTGTCTTTTCGGCCTCCCGTCGGTAGCTTGACTTGTGTTCCTGCCTCGTCGTGGTGATTCAACTACAGCAGACTGGTTGGCTATTCTTCACGTAATAAGTGATTCACCAAGAAGGTACGGTGAAGCTCATCCAATGGTTGGTTGTGAAACTTAACCAACCAATAACTTGACATGACAGGCAGCACCCGGCAGTTCATCCAATAAGGCAATTCGCTTCAATTGTTTAGCTCAGCCAACAGAGAGCGTCTACTGGTAGCACTCTGCCGCTCATCCAAGTATCACTTGAAAACTTAAGGCATACAAAAGCAACTGCTGACAGCCCCTGGCAGCCCATCCAATAAGGCGTACCTTCAATAATGAAATGTAGAAAACTAAACCAGTCTATAAACATCAATCGGCGACTTCTCCAAAAATTACCAGTTCCTCCGCTTTTAAAATTTAGACTCCCAAAAGCGCTCATATTGACCGCAATCGGCCTCTTATTCGATGAGGCAATTCCCTTCACCTTTACATCTTACTCAATCAGAAGCGCTGATTTACAGCACTCGGCGCCTCATCAAATTAAGTCGTTTCCGTTCACTTATTACGGTTCGCCAACCAAAGGCGTCTATCGACAGTACTCGACGCCTCCTCAAATTAGGTCGTTTCCGTTCACTTATTACGGTTCGCCAACTAAAGGCGTCTATTGACAGCACTCGGCAGTTCATGCAATTAAGCAATTTTTTTTAACATAAGCTATTATTTATTCAACACAACACGAGTGGGTATTAATTAGGCTTTGCTTTGTTAATATGACTGAATCCCTCTAAGTGAGCAAGCGTTCAATTGAGAAGCCATTCATAATGCTGTTCGCAGAGGGGCGAGGAGGAGAGGCCTTATGATAATCATTTACCGTGGAAAAATACATGAAAACCTGGCTCGACTTATTCAACACATTTTTTTATGGATTGGAATTGTTCATTTATAAATAAGTCAATATTGTGTTGCCAACACAAGTGTTCTTTTATGTTCTTATGATTAAATAACAGCTCCCTGTTGTGTTGTATAGTCATGAACATTAGGCGACTGAATATTAAAGTTAAACAATTAATGAAGGGAGACGGCGCCAGAAAACAGTCTATTGAATATATTTTCAATTTAAAGCTTTGGTAGCGTTTCCGGATTGGTTTACGTTCATAGTATAGAAAGAATAATACATATAGACTGGATGGAAAATTGATTCGTGTTGATAATAATTGTTACTAAACTCGTCTATAAACTTTCGTTATTCATTGTATTTTATTCCCTTCTGGCCACGCGACAAGAAAATTCCTATTCATAGATTGAAGGTGGCGTAAATTAGCAGGTGTTGCTCCTTGGTAAAATGCTTCCGCTATTCTTCCACAATAAAAAGTAAATAATGTAGGGGAATGTGTCCTACAATTTGTACGAGTCGTGTCCATGCAGAGGCAGCACGGGAGACTCGTCTTGATCACTGACCACATTGACGGTGTTATTCTTAACAATAGCGCAGGTCACCGCGCAGGGAATTGCATGCATCATAATATTTTCATAACGTTTTACTGCATTTACGCTGATGATTTAATGCGGAATCGTTTCAGCACAGTGGCCCTTCCCTATTTTGGAACCTTCTAGCAAAATTACGGCTAACATAACTCGAAATAATTATTAATGTTATAACGGTGTAATACATTAATTGGTACATTTTCCTGTCCAAATTACATAAAACATTACTTATCGTCACTACACTGCAAATATAAACTTGAACATGCAAAAAATAAAACCGTTTGCCATAGTCAGCGCACACCGATTTGAGAGAGCAAGTAGCGGCAAATGCGCGCTAGTTTCGTCTAAATGACCACAGCGCGTTAGGGTAGGCTACGAGATGTAGTTTTTTTTTGTTATCAACAGTTCTCATGTATTGACTATAAACAATCATCACAAATTTTTGGCCTCCATTAACCCATCTAGCCCTACGATCTAATGTCCACCAAGTAACCAGCCGTCAACGATCATGTATTGTCTAACTTGGCCGCTGATGAGCCATGGACAATTCAGCAAACAATTCTGATTAATCGCCTCAACTATTCTGATGAATTGTTAGTCATCGGCTTGTGCAATATATAGCAGTGATAAACGGATGTCTGCACTTGCATATGCGGAGCTTCCGTAAATTTACATCCGCATCCGCCATTGTTATCAGGTTAACATCCGCATCCATGTGCGGAGAATGCGTATATTATATGGATGAGTATTACAATTGAACATTATGATGCATTCGCAAACGCTAAGCATAACAAAGTGATTCCTAATGTTCAAGTTTGATAGGCTGAGAATTTCTCAGTAACATAATTCTTATATAAGAAATGGTTATCATGAAAACCAAACTGGTTAATCTTGAATATCATAGTGAGATAAATTTGCACTGTGTGAATTGGAAAATAAATATGAATGGTGAACTTGGAGTTTCTCCCAAAGTAATCACAGACAGCTGTTTCTCAGTGATATAAATTATACTTTTCATTTACTCGTTGAATACCTCAATAAAATGGGTATTACGTTCTTCATGTATGGAGGAATGCAGAGTTGAGGAGTTCAAGCAGGTGTTGAAGAAGCAATATAACAGGTTGAGAGAACCGGAGCAGCTCTCTAACCCTGTTATATTCGTTATATAGTTGGTCGTGGGAAGGGGGGTGGCGGCCACTTTGACGCAGCAGGAGTAAACCAGTCACACTGTCGAGCCCTGCTGTTGACACTGACCTCGGACCGCACTGAAGACCCAGAGTGTGTGTTTCGAGGTTTTCCAGGAGACCCTTCAGCACAGGAAGGCTGAGTTATTCGAGTTTCAGTGTAGTAGAGGATTTTGAGGTGCGTCTTGCCGTGGGCCACCCCGTATCTGGGGAATTCGACCTAGTGCATGTAACAGTATCTGTCTTTATATAATGTTTTGTCATAACGTGATTATTTCATAACCGAACAATGTTATATTAAACCCCGTAACAATGATTATTTGTGAAACAACAGTGTGCTCATCGTTGATGAAGTATAAACAAATGATCTCCCAGAGATCGCAATACGTATGTTTTGTGGGAATTGATTATCCTCCACTTCCGTTCTCGCTCGTGGGAGTAGTTTTCTCAAGTAGTTTACCCTGGTCACTCTGACCTAATGCCATTTTATCGTATTCGGACCGTAATACAAACAAAAGGGCCAAAAACAAATCGGCGAACGTCCAGCGCTCAAACAGTCTACAAGCGAATGATTGACAAAACAGTAAACGGATTATCCAGCTACGAAATTATAGAAAATCTGGATCATATGCAAAATTTCTCAATGATGACGATCAGAATGACTCTGAATTGGAGAACACTCGAATAGTTCAGGTTCACGAACAAGAAGCAATATATTTGTGGACTCACGGGGACGGAACTGCCTTCGGTATTCGCATCAAAGCCATGATAGAGTATATGAAAGATTTTAAGAGGAAACTGATATAAAGGGATGATGGGTATGGTTGGATGTATAAACTATGCTGTTTCAAATAAAAAAACGAGGTAGGTATCATTAATGGTGCCAGTACGGTCTGTAAATAATGTCAATACACACTAATGAACTTATGTATACGCTCAATGAAATGATTATTTTATCCCAAACTTGAAGATTAAGCAAAGAAATGCAAACATGGTCTAGGTCGGAGGTAACATCGAATTGTCGAAAACAGTAGATGAATATGTTTCAAGGCATGAAATGATGCCATAAACCTATCTCTAGGTAGATGATCTAGATGTTTTACAGATTGGTAGGTAATGAATCAGATTCCGATCAGATCTTGAAACGAAGTAATCGTCACGAATATGAAATTTATAGAAAATAAAAGGCAAATCAGAGATGCAAGTCGTCAAAGGCTGTAGAGCCAAGTGGAGATATGGAAGTAAGACAAGAAAAAACATAGTGTGAGAGCATGTGTCCGTTTGTTTGAAACTGGATACAAATTTGAATAACTTGTAGCCTTCAATCCATCCAAGTTTGTGAATGGGTCCTCTCTGCTAACTAATATGGGTCGAGAGTGACAACGAAATAAAAAACATGAATGTTAGAAGGATGTTTCGAGTCGTCTGGAGGGGTTCATACGTGTTTATATAAATGACTGAATACCAAACATAAGGTTAGGTTAGGTTATGATGGGTGTGAATAACATTTTAAAATGATGCAGAATTGTGTCAAATCAAGAATAATATGAAATACCTGTAACATTCAAACCATCTAAGTTTGGAAATGGGTCCTCTCTGCTAACAAATATGGGTTGAGAGTGCCAACAAAATAAATGACATCTATAATAAAGTGATATTTAGAGTCGTTAGGAAGGCTTCATATGTATTTACCAATGACTGGATTCCATACATTAAGTTAGGCTAGGTTAGGGTTTGATGGGTGTAAATAATATGTAGAAAATCATGAATCATATAAAAAAGGTATAACAATCATAACAAACGATGTAATTTGCAGATGATCTTGTTGACTGCGGACTTTCTAAACAGATCTGTTGTGAATCTGTTATTGTGGATTTATTCAATTTTCGATATAAAAGACGAAAATGGTAGGAACAACACAACCATCATTGCAACAATTTTTTTTTATTCCAACAGTATAACCGTATATAGAACTTCCTAACGCTTCAACACCCGTAACAAGCACTGGCACATGCGGTAAGCTTACATAAACGTTTTGAACTCGACAGTCTACTAAAAAGCGATCACCTAACATTACGTGAAATTAATCGATAATACTGGACTTGTCTCAAGCAAAGTGAATATATATA
>SDVV010017245.1:0-14034 GCA_016164225.1 Gammarus roeselii | reverse complement strand
AGGGGATGCTGGTCCCTCCCAAATGGAGTTTCTTCCGACTCCCCATCGGCCCCCTGGTTTGCGCCAGGGGCCTAGGGGGCTCACTCTTGCTGACCTATTAGCTGGCTATAGCGAGTTTACTCTTAACGTTACACGACCTCAAATGTTTAGTCAAAGCAAACGTGCGGTTTAAGGTCCCAGCACAAACTAGGGACCAATCTGTGCTATAGCGGGGGTTCTCAGTTAGTATATGGTACGGGAACAATTTCAATTTCCCAACCCCAGAAACTGCATATGGTCCGTGCACACGTGAGCGAGCACAGACAAAAGAAAAAACACCTATTCACAGAATCACGAACAGGAACTCCCACACAAATACTCTAGTCAGAGTGAAAAAATTATGGAGCGTGAAGAAAGTAAGAGCAGGTTCATCATGGGCAGAAAAACTGCTCAGATGATTGATTTTGAACTTATTGTTCAAAGGGATAGGGTAGGGGGGGTGGAGGGCAAAGGTCCCTTGGGTCCGAAAAGAGCCCGATGAATCCAGGAGGGTAACCAGTCTCCCAGGTCTTTCAGAGCTCCCCGGGTCCCAGGAGACCCCTCGTCTCAGCTTGTCTCTAATCATTTCGGCCAGTTTCGGCTCGTCGCGACCAACTCGACTCGCCTCAACATGTTTAGACTGATCTCGCCGCACCTCGACCAGCTTCGACGTGACCCTCGCCCTCTACGCCAGTAACCTGCGGACTGTAATGGTTAATTGTTCTACTCAAGCATCTCGCATATATATATTTTCTGTGTAAGGATTTTACAGCGCTGGGAGGGGGGAGCAGAGGTTTCAGTATTCAAAGGGGCCTCTAAAGGGTCCCACAGTTTCTCAAGGGGCCCTAAAGAGCCTCGAATTTCCCAAAGGGCCCCAGAAAGGTCCAAGTGGGTTCCCCAAATCCACCTGGTCTCCTAAGTCCCCCGGGTTCTTGAAACCCAAGGTCCCCGAGTCCAAAGGGTCCCACGAGTACCTCCCTTGCCTGGGTCACCTTGTCTCAACCAACCTTGATACATCTAATAAAAATAACCATTGCAAAATTTATCACCAAGAAAAAAGGGCAGAGAAAAATAAGAGCCCAAGCAAGAAAATACTATAATACTAAAATAAAGTGTTAACGATCCATAAAATGAATAATCATCCATCCACCCCAAAACGCAGAAATAAGGAAATGTTACGGAGGACTAATTAAATGTTACGCCGGAATGTTACGCAGGAAATGAAAAATTTCCGATGCAGCAACATATTCTCAACTATTTATATTTAGCACAGAAAGTAGTCTATGAATATTCAACAGTTTAGGGCTAGGGTTCCCGTATGGAGACAACATTCAAACTTCAGTGTATTTCAATATTAAATCTATAATGCAATCTCTGTTTAACAAACTTAAATTAAAGTTTCCATAATACAATAATAAATTCTCCAACAACGCATTGAGATGAAGAGGCTCTTCTCCATCAGAACTTGAGACGCTAGCCTATGAGTTCCCCCGTAAGGAGCCGCAGATACTGAATGGTTAGGTTTACATCAGAGCCCGGCGGAGATGAAGCCGGTTATTGGATTTAACATGTACGGTGACTTACTAAATCTGACCACTTTCCATTGACACGGCTAAATCTGACGTCGGAATCGGACCACTTTCCATTGACACGGCTAAATCTGACGTCTGAATCTGACCACTTTCCATTGACACGGCTAAATCTGACGTCTGAATCTGACCACTTTTCATTGACACGACTGTTAACAGAAGTTTCGTCTGCTTCACCTTACATTACTGGGTTATGTTGAATTTAGATTGAGCATAATTTGCTCTAGTTAGAACATAATGATTCGATTGAGGAGCCCCAGCTTTTAGATCTTGAAGTTTTCAAGATGCGGGCCATGTGAACCTTATCCCTTCGTCTAAAATACGAATTCGACGTCACGAAACAAACGACCGTTTCAGGTGATGACATCACTCTTCAGTCACGTACGAATGTCGGATAGATGTCTCATGGTAAGTAAGTCCGTGGTCTTGAAGTTGTCTTCCAAGCTTAAAGCTTAGATCATGGCATTCCGAAATAGTTTCCTGCCATCCAAATTTGGCTTCCAAGCTTCAAGGGAGAGCAGGGCATGCTGAAGAATGAATATTCAAGGCCAAGCCGTAGCTCTAATTCAAGGCCTCTTCAGAGGTCGAGCTATAACTCTAGTCACACGAATCTAACCCCATATATGACCTGCACAGGCCAACAGCACGAGCAGTCCAATGATGGCAGCCACAATCATGGTCCTGCTCAGGCCAGCAGCACGAGTAGTCCAATGATGGTAGCTACGATCATGGTCCTGCTCAGACCAACAGCACGAGTAGTCCAATAATGGCAGCCACGATCATGGTCCTGCTCAGGCCAGCAGCACGAGAAGTCCAATGATGGCAGCTACGATCATGGTCCTGCTCAGGCCAACAGCACGAGTAGTCCAATGATGGCGGCCACGATCATGGTCCTGCTTAGGCCAACAGCACGAGTAGTCCAATGATGGCAGCCACGATCATGGCTAGCCCTAGCCCCATCAGGAAAACCCCCGCCATCTTCTTTCTGGCTGCCTGCTTCAGGACCTCCTCTTCTGCGCCCTCATTGCTGATGGCGAGGGTCTGGCGCCGGCGAGAGGACAGCGGTGTCAGGCGCAGCCCGCCACTACCGACACCTGTAAAAGACGATATGACGTTTATGAGCGCACGCCTGACTTGCTCGACCACTTCATCACGTGATGAAGTCCCAGGCTATCTTCTAGTCATGCTTCATTTGGCGCATTTATAACAGATTCCAGATCCTCGAGATCAAGACCAAATTGCTCAATAAATCCTAGTTTTGTTCGACCTAATCAAGTGAGTTTAGTCGCCTTAATCCCTCAAGAGCTCCTACTCTCATGTAACTTTACATTCCAAAAATTAGGAAGTCTCAGTCCCTCACTAAATCCTAGTTTTGTTCGACCTAATCAAGTGAGTTTAGTCGCCCTAATCCCTCAAGAGCTCCTACTCTCATGTAACTTTACATTCCAAAAATTAGGAAGTCTCAGTCCCTCACTAAATCCTAGTTTTGTTCGACTTGATCATGTGAAATAAGTAGCCTAAATCCTTCACAAGATCCTACTCTCGTGCAACTTTACATTTCAAAAGTTATGAAGTCTCAGTCCCTCACTAGATCCCAATCAGGATCCCATGACGAAGTCTCACCAGATCCAGAACGCGTCTCTCGCCAAGACTCTCGCACCCGAGCTGGAATGATGGAGAGTGCAGCTGGCCTGGAAAAGGAAGATCCATCTCAAGGGAATTTAAGGTCAACAGAAGTGCTTTATATCATAGACATGATATTATAGCTTCCCTCATACTAAATTACGAAATAAAGATTTTTTGAAACTACCGACAACCAAAATTTATTATTATTTCCTTCCATGTTCCACCGGAGTCCCAACGCGAAGTTAATGTTGACTCCCCCGTTGGGCAATCCGACAACCAAAAATACAGAGGTTTATATCAGTCATAGCGTTGATATCACAGTAGGTAAGCTAACTAATGACGTTATGTTTCGCGGGTTACTTGTAACTAGATACTTGTTCTTCAAACACGATGCTTCCTCTTTGTAACTAGATATTTGCTCAACCTAACTTGATACTTTCTCTCTGTAAAACGATAATTATTTGAATACATGCCACCATCTATTCGACCTAATAGCGCGCAAAGATTTCAGTCAACTCTGGGAACACCCACTTAACGGCGGCTTATCCTCAACATATATGTACGCTCAAGCAAAATCGAATAGTTTCTTCCAAACTCCAACATCCCCAACATATATGATGGGAATAGTTTCTTCTAAACAAATTACACGCCAGCGTGGCATGCAACAGCGTTCCCTCCTCTGCTCACCACAGACGCGTAGGCAGAGTTTCCCCATAGGAGGGAAGGGCAGAGTTTTTATCATTCATTATAGGGATAGTATAAAAGCTGGTTCTTTAGAACAATAACACATAATTTTTCCAGACTTTCGGCCTTCAAGAGCGGGCATTGAGACTGCCGCTCGCCTCTGGCAACGCAACGTGGCACGTCACCTCGTCTAACGTACCCCACTTTCCGAGCGTTGTCATTCTTCGGCGAATGTGCGTTCTCAGTCTCTGCCCCGGACGACGCTCCTCCCCCACCGCGGTCTGAACTGGAGACCGATGAAGAGTCACTAGAACTATCTTCGGTGGTGGCCCCTGGATGGGCGTTGTGAATGCTGCTGTGGTTGTTGTTGATGTTGTTGTGGTGGTTGTTGTTGTCACCGATATGGTTGACTTGATTGAAGGGGGAAGCAGAATCTTCGACTTCAGTCAAGGTTACGAGCGGCTGCGGCGTGACTACAGCAGTGTTCGGGGGGAACAGCGACTTCAACTTGAAGCTGAAACAAGATTTGACGTGACTACTAAAGCGAATGGCTTAGGAATAGTTGTTATTTACAGTATAGCTTGAGACTCCTTAGACTTTTAAAAGTTAACTATCATCTTAAAGGAAGGCTACCTCATTCAACTAGAAGCAAAGCTACCAAACGAATTTATCAAGTGTATCAGTATTTAATTCAATATGTAAAGTAGCGATAGAGAATTCTCTTTCGGTTCGTCTTAAATGAAAAAGCAGTTAATGTTTTTTAGGGTGTAATTAAAGTTAATATGGATTTCAAGGGATTACGAATTCCAAGTGATTGGTACATGGATTTCGAGGAATTGGTACAAACATCCAGTCACGTGGGGGTACACAATTAAGCACGAATAACTGGAGCCATGGCTGTTTAGCCTCTAAAAATGTATCTTTTGTCCTTCAAACGTCGGATACAAAATTGAACACGAATAACTGCATCCATGCTGTTTAGCCTCCTACAAGATAAGCATCTAAAAATTTACAGTTTAATTTCGTCCTTAGCAATTCTTTGGGGGGAGTAGGAGTTACCCAACACTCGCCCAAAGCTAGACTAGCTATGTAGTAGTAGTAGTAGTAGTAGTAGTAGTAGTAGTAGTAGTAGTAGTAGTAGTAGTTGCTTCCATGTTCCACCGGAGTCCCAACGCGAAGTTAATGCAGACTCCCCCGTAGGGCGGTCGAAGAGAGGCGAAGTAGGTGCAGCGTAGATTAAGAGTAGGTTAAACTTAGATTCGGAATAGTTTAAACGCAGTCACACTGGGCTTAAACACAGTTGGAGTAGGTCTAACAAAGTAAATTTGACATGGGTACCAAGCAAATTTGATGCGGCTACAAAGAAAATTTGAGAGATGTAAATTAAATTTAACGTTAAGAGAGGGACTCTAAACGCGGGTACAGAGTAGGCCTAGGACATACAAATCATGCTTAACAACGGATACGAAGTGAATTGAATCTATAACAAGTATGCAGAGCAGGTTCATTGCAGACGCAGTAGGTTTTGCGTAGAGGAGTGGTAGCAGCTCCCTCAGTTCTCCGCTGGAGCTCCAACGTGTAGTCGCTGAGGGCCTCTTCTCGTGGCACGACGGTCCGTTGATTCTGCACAGCTTCGTGCACGAAGTTAAAGTAAAAACTTTCAATTAGTGCTCAGGGAGGATTACGAGCTCGGGATCAGAGATCATTCAGACCTCGCCACCTCTACACTACCTCGTAAAGAGGCCTGTGTGTTTTCCGAAAGCGATCAGTTTTTTCTGGTGTTCAGTTTCTGTGAGCAGGCGTTGCAGGTTGCACGAGAGGCTCAAGAAGGCTCGTCGGGCTGCTGCGAGTGTATCACAATCTACTAGTAAGTGTTTCATGCTGATTGCCACTTGGTGGCAACAGGGGCATGGTGGTGCGTTCGGTCCCATGTCTACGTCCATTAGGTGGTTGTGAGTTATCCACGTGTGTCCTGTGCAAAGACGGTTAATGAATACTTGGTCTCTCCTATTAGAAAACCTGGTGTCCCATTCTCCCACGGATGGTTTAACTGCAAGCATCTTTTGTCCACTTTGTTGCCAAGAGTCGTTCCATCTTGATGTTATGCGTGAGTTGATGACTGGGAACCAGTCGCGGTAATGTAATGAGATGAATTGTTCCTGCTGGGTAGACACCAGTTTAGCGAGGGTATCTGCGCCAACTATACGTTCCACCCACAGTCAATGCCAATGCACAGCACGCAAAGCCCCGTGCACAACAACTATACGCACCCCCCATAGTCAATGCCACTGCACAGCACGTAAAGCCCCATGCACACCATCTATACCCTCCACCCACAGTCAATGCCACTGCACAGCACGCAAAGCCCCCTGCACACCAACCATACGCCCCACCCATACTCATGGCCACTGCACAGCACGTAAAGCCCCCTGCACACCAACTATACGCTTCACCCACAGTCATTGCCACTGTACAGCACGCAAAGCTCCCTGCACCCCAACTATATGCTCCACCCGTAGTCAATGCCACTGCACAGCACGCAAAGCTTCTTGCACACCAACTGTACGCTCCACCCATCATCAATGCTACTGAGCATCAAACGAAACGATGTTTTTCACCACAAACCTACCCCCCATCTATTTTTTTTGCCACTGAACACCTGGCAAGATATCATCCACTTCAACCCTACGTCCCTTCCGGGGTATCCCAAACAAACCACAATGCTCCTCATCACAATACTAATCACCATGTCCTCAGTCAGGCGTCCAAGATAAAGACTTCATAATCTAGAGAGAAGATAGGTAATAAAAATTCCCATGACCATGTAAACAATAAAATTGACACAGTGTTACATAAATTAAAACTACAGCTAAAGCCAACTCCAACAGATGGCCACTGCCTGATACATGCCATTAGCCAATCACGGAAGCACCAAATTGGGTATTGTCCCGAACAAGACATTGACTCGTTACTGGGCGCTGCATGGCATGAAGCCGATGTGAACATGGACTACTATACAGGTTTTATCCCAAAAAAACGGTACGACGAAGCATTCCTAATATTTAAGAAACGGTACTTTTACAACAGACGCTACAATCAACCCCTGAGAGACATGGTTCCCACAATGCTCAGCAACGCTCTGGGACTTCAGATGGACATCGTTCATGAAGTCGGCTGCGCCAATACAACAATAAGGTGTATCAAGCCACACTTGAATAACAATCAGACAGGTCTCAAAATATTCATTCACTTAAAAGACCATCATTACAGCGCACTTGTACCTATGCAGAAATTCTTACATTCCTCCAAAACAAACTGTGCATCAAGTGAGGAAAACTTCTGCTCTAATAAATTCACCGCCCTGTACAATGCACTTGATACCTGCATCTATTCAGAAGACTCACCAGACAGCGTATCCAAAAACCAGGACCTCGTTCCAAGCAACACTACGGTCATCGACAGTAACAACACAAATCGAAGCAATAGTCGTTGCAGAGCACCCGTGCACATGTGACTAGATTGTAATCGGGCCCCTCACGAGCTGGGCGACAAAACAAGCAAGCCTCGACCAAAAGACAAGAACCACATCCAAATAAAACGCATAGGCGTGCGAAGTCTCTTGTCTAAGCTAGACCAGATTAAACTTATGCTAAGGGATGAAGATGTGGATATACTCCGCCTTATAGAGACATGGCTTGCACCCGGCATGGATAGCAAGTTCATTCAGATAGATGGGTATAAACTGTTCAGAAAAGACCAAGGTAGAAGAAGAGGCGGTGCCTGTATCTTTGCCAGAAATGAGTACACAACCAGAACATTAAACACGGGTGGAAGTTGAGACGAAGTGGACGATGTTTGATCACCGTCCAGGTAAGAACAACTAAATCTTTTGTTATTGGAGTCATTTACAGGCCACCCACAGTCAGCAACCAGTCAATCAGCCACATAGAATCCAATCTCCAGACATCTTCTTTGAAGAAAAAAATGTACGTCTTAGGAGATTTCAATGACGATCAATTAAAACCTAATAAATTTGGCTCAATTATTTAAAAATTAAAACTTGAGCAACTCATTGAGGAACCAACTAGAATTATGAAAGACAGTAGCTCATTGCTTGATCTGATAATTACAATCAATAGATCGTCTGTCATAAGCACCAAGGCTTGGGAGTCACTTGCCGACCATCAGGAAATAAGCTGCCTGATCACAGTACGCAAAGAAAAACGGGTACCAGTCATCCGGACGTATAGAACAAAAGAAATTACTCAAGAGATTCACTGAAGCAAGAGTTTTGGAACAGAATCCCAAAATCCTTCAAGCGGTCATCTTCGCAGACACCGTCAGCAGCTCTCGACACTGTAGCACCAATAGTTACAAAAAAAATAACTCGCCCTCCAGTCAGCTGGATGACCCCTGAACTCAGGCAGGAAATACAAAACCCAAAATATTCTCAAAAGCTTCTGAACAAAATCAAGCTAACCAAAATGGTAATAGAAGTAACACAGATTCGAATAGAACGGATTTGACCGACGAATCGCGTGTTTTAAATTTTCTGCGAGTGGTTTGCCAACCGATGAGAAAACGCGTAAAAAACTTAATAATCAAAGCAAATAAAGATGCGCACTTTGCTGAATTAGAAAAAGCAAAAAACAACCCGAAGCAGACTTGGAACATCCTTGGAAATATTGTGCCCGACAAGAAACCAAAAAAGTCCTCAAACTATGATAACCCAGGAGAAATAGCACAATCATATAAGGAATTTTCGCTAACGTTGGAAAGAACACATACGAAGAGGTGATGAACGAACACAGCAAAACTTTCTCTGTGGTTCACGAAACCCCGGTAATGCATAAGCTAACTCTGTTCACAGTTCCATCTCATAACTACTCATCCACCATGAACGACCAAATGTGGACACAGAGCCCGGTAAGCAGTCTGGAAATCGTTTCGGCTATTTTCGCGCTTAAAAATACCAATTCTTGTGGGAACGATAGAATAGCATTACAGTACTTCAAAGACGGGGGACAAATTATTTTGCCAGATCTTCAGCTGCTCGTCAACACATCCATTGTAACAAATACCTTCCCACAAAATCGGAAACATGCGCTAATCAAAGCAATCCACAAAAAATGGGAAGTAAACGACCCTTCAAATCACAGACCCAAAAGCCTCCTACCAGTAACTTCAAAAATCTTGGAAAAGATCATTGCACGTCAACTTCTTGACTACGTAGAAGAGGCGAACCTGATCAATGAATGTCGGTATGCTCACAGGCGGTAGACCTCTACTGAAGACGCGCTACTGAAAATCTCCGAACTCGTATACAAAGCTAAAGACGAAAATAGTCTATCATTACTCGTGCTGCTGGACCTCTCTAACGCATTTGATAGTGTAAATACCGATATTTTGCTGCACAAACTGATACAACTAAACATCCAAACAGCCTGGTTTGAAAGCTATCTCGGGCAGTGGTCCCAGTCGGTCATGTTAGATGGAAAAATCACCTCTTCTCCATGACAGGTAAATTTCGGGGTTCCACAAGGATCGATTCTCGGACCGGTTCTTTTCCTTCTGTTTATCAATGACATAAACTATGGAAACCCTCTCGACAATGCCAGAATGACATTATACGCGGACGATGTTCAATTATTGTTCGTTAGACCAGCAAACGAATAAGAAAAGCCGAAGAAGGACGCAGAAATAGCACTGACCCACATGAATAATTGGTATTCTTCAAATGGGCCTAAAATTAACACAAGTAAGACAAAGTGCATTATCCTGGGATCCAAAGCAGACACACGGAGAGTTCCCGATAATTTTGCTGTTGACTATGGGCGCAAATATCCCCCATGACAACAAAGTCAAAAGTCAAGGAGTGTGTCTTGATCCCAATATGACCTTTGGGCATCATGTTGATGAGCTCTTCTCTAAACTGAATGGTACACTCATGTTTCTCAGTCGAACGAAGAAACAATTTGACACAAAGTCCAGACTTCTCGTAACCAATGCTCTGATTTTTTCCCACTAAGGCTACTGCCCCATCATTTGGGGTAGGTGCACGAAAACGCTACTCTCAGACATTCAACGCAGCATAAACTTCACCGCAAAAGTAGCTCACGATGGGAATTTCAGAAAGAGCGATCACGTGACACCAATTCTAAAGAATCTTGGGTGGCTAAATATCCAAGAACGACAGAACTTAGCGAAGCAGTAAAAGTTTTTAAAATTCAGAACAAGCTCTCCTGTTCCAACGGTGTTGTGTTGACAACTCGAAAAGCGGCTCATCAACGATCAACACGGAATGAAAATAACATTGACACAGAGTTCACAAGAACAGAGATTGGGACCAACGCTTTCACTATTTCAGGTCCAAAGAGCTTCAACAAGCTACCAGCTGACATTCAGAATTGCACAACCGTATCTTCTTTCAAGCAGAAATGTACCACTCTATTGCTTGCTCGCAGACAGGGGCAGGCAGGGGCAGGCAGGGTTGAACAATCGATGACTATTAACGCAAAACTGCTAACGGTAAACTATATTTTCCAGCTCGCTAAGAGCATCAACACTACCACCCTGTCAACAAAACACTAACATAACTTCGCATACAATGTTTCTCTGATCTCTTATTCTATTTGTCTTTTTGCAAATAGCAGCTGCCAATTCAAACACGGCTCACTGTTGCAAAATCTTGCAATTTTACCTCTGCGTGCCCTGTCCTTATTGACTCGACTTCGCATCATTCTGGCCCTAAAATAAATTATCTGTACCGTCGAGGACAATTGTTTCATACGCAATGCCGATACATGTTTCTTCGTGCATAAGGAGTCTTCTCTGTTACCATGCCGTAAAAATACCACACTGGTTGGTGTATGGATGCAGTTTTTTTTTCTTATTTTATTTACTATGCCACTGGTTCTCTAGCTCGCATAGATCCACCCATACCCTCACATTCTTTGCTATTCAATTGATTAGGCTGTGGGTCTGAATAAAGAATTCATACTAATTACTATTCAAAATATATCAATGTCAAATAAAAACATCCTATTTCATCAGGATATAACGCACACTTGTTGCGGACCTCAAACCTACCATGATAGCCCTTCAGTCGCAACACGTTACAGAGAGCTCACTGTTCCACGAGAATCACACACCGCGTGTGCACGAGGATACTTTTTTGTTTTGTATATTATAATTATATTTTCTGTTTTTTGTATATATTTTCTCAGTGACTCTCTGTCTCACATAAACCCAACCATACTCTGGCATTTTTTGCTACCCAATGAATTAGGCTTATAGCTAAATTAACAACTCCCATTCTAATTAACTGTTATATAAAGAATCCGAATGTTCAGAACGGAACACCTTATGTCACGAAATTCAGTGCATATTTATAGTGTACATTGAAACTTAACGCTGCCAGCATTCTCGTCGTGACATGTCTCGGCAAGAGCTTGTTCGTATGTTCAGCTAGGAAAGTGAAATGCCTCCCACCGCTCTCACACAGCTCCAATTACTCGGTTACAGGTTCTCATTTTGTTAATTTCACCGATCTTAGATTTACTATGTATAAATTCATTGTTAAAAGGAATAACATACCATCTGTGTATGAAAACTTTTTAATTTTATTTATTCATCTTGTTCCCGCGTGTCCAGGGGTCCAGCAGAACTCGACCGCCTGGCTCGCCTCGGACATCGTGAATAGGTCGTGTTGCATTTTCTGAGGGCAGGGTGATCAAAGTGCAGAGTTTTCAGCTGGGTGAGAACACTCGGACTATCTGAGAATATAACAATTTTAGGGTGGTGGTCACTTTTTGTAATGGAGATGGCCAGTTCGAGTGCATGTAGCTCTGCAGAGAATATCGAGGCCTCGTGGGGTAGGGTGGTCGAACGATAAGTCTCTTCGCCCATGGCGGCGGCTCCCACTCCGTCCAGTGTTTTCGAGCCGTCAGTGTATATATGGCGGTGCTCGGAGTACTGTTCATCGAGTAGTTGTGAGAATTCTCGGCGGTTCGTGTTGGTTGGGGTTGTTGCTTTAGGGTACGTCTGCAAATCTAGGTTGACCAGTGTTGAGCTGTTCATCCACGTTGGTGAGTTGATTTGAAGAAT
This sequence comes from Gammarus roeselii, assembly GCA_016164225.1. Lineage (NCBI taxonomy): Eukaryota > Metazoa > Arthropoda > Malacostraca > Amphipoda > Gammaridae > Gammarus > Gammarus roeselii. The sequence continues at coordinate 2,011 of SDVV010017245.1, read as the reverse complement.
TCGATAGGAGAATGAAGGTTTGATTGCTTTGCGTCTGATGTTCAGTGAGGTCAGTAAGTTATCCACGAGTAGAGAAAAGGGTGGGCATTTGTTCTTCTTAGCCGCAAAGAGGCGTATATCGAGAATGTTGGTGACGTCACCGAGTGCTGGGCTATTGATGTAGCGCCTTGTCTTGAAATAGTACTGTAGTGAGAATTGGTCTCCCCGGAGCGGAAGAGGAAGCTCGTTCGCAAGCACGTTCAAGGACTCGATGGGTGTGGAACGGAACGCACCGGTTGTGATACGCAGGGCGTTATTTACTATGATTGAGAGAGGTTCTAGGGTGGTTTTGGCTGCTGAACCGTAAACAATTGCTCCATAGTCAATGGAGAATAATGTTCTGAATAACGTCATGCCGTTGTCCATATCGGCTCCGAATTTCAAGGATATTACAGAGAGGATAAGTCAGGTTACTTTTTTTGCAGCGAGTCTCCAGGGCTGCTATATGAGGTCGCTATGTGAGTTTAGGGTCCCACACAAGACAGAGGAATTTTATTGATTCCTCGTATACAAGCGGAGTGTTGTTTAGCTTCAGGGGTGGTTTTAGGTGTGAGCCTGGCACGAAAGTAAAGTGCATGCTTTTCGTTTTGGGGCGCGAGAATCTGGATCCGTTTAGGGAGGCCCAGTTTCCGACTAGGCTTAGACATTTCAGGAGTTCCTGTTGAATTGTTACAGGCTAGGGTGCCTGTAGCTTATTTCTAAGTCGTCCACGTATAGTGATGAAATCAATCTTCCGTCGCGCGGGAGAATGTCTGCTATCTGGTCGATCTTGAGTATAAAAAGAGTGACACTGAGGACGCTTCCTTGGCGGACGCCCAATTCTTACGGATAGGATGGTGATAAGGTGTCGTCGACATTAGCCCCGAAGGTGCGATTTTGCAGAAATTGGTGGATATAACGTGGTAAGTGGCTTCTCAGTCTTTTGCGGTGGAGATCCTTCATGATGCCATATTTCCAGGTAGTATCGTATGCTTTCTCCACGTCAAAAAATTGGAAACCACGTGTTCTTCGCGGACAAATGCCGGTCTAATGTTAGATTCCAGTCTTACAAGGTGGTCCGTCGTAGAGTGGCGCTTGCGGCTGCCACACTGGATGCTGTTCAGGCCTGCGTGCATATCGAAGTAGTCGACGAGGCGCGTATTTATCATTCTTTCCATGGTCTTGCTGAGAGCGCTGGTAGGAGCGATGTGGCGGTAGTTATGTGGATCGCCGCAGAACTTCCCGGGTTTGGGTATTGGGATAATTGTGTATTCCCGCCATTGATTGAGAAAAAATAGGTTTGAGTACAGAGTGTTGAACACTTTTAACAAGTGGTCACAAACCATCTGGAAGATTTCTAATCATGTTGATGTGTACCCGGTCTGGCATAGGTGAAGTTTCACGTGTATGGTCTAGAGCTCTCTGCAGTTCGTGGAGGGAGAAAGGCTTGTTGTAGGCCTCTTCGTTTATTAGAAGTAAAGTCAAGATATTCGCTTTCTCGCAAGTTCCTCTCCCGCTGGAAAGCAGCCGTGTAGTTTGTTGATTGCAAAGTCCGGCTAAACGTTTGAGCTAGTTCTTTTGCAATTTCCGCGTGGGAAGAATAAGTTCTGCCTCCGACAGAAAGGATGTTAATAGGTCGCTCGGGTTTTCCCTGAATACGTGGAATTTTTTCCCACACCTGGGACAGATTTGATTTGATTTGATCCTCATTTCCACCAGAGCCTCAACGTGAGTCATAATAGGCTCCCCCGTAGGGCTCGACGATCATTGATTAAAGCAGGCTCGCACGCCTAAGTGTGCGAGGAAAAAACAAAACAACGCTTTCAACGTTAGAAAAAAGTGAAAGTTTTAGCAATAACAGACGCACGCTGGTGCGCAAAAGAAAAAACGCTTACTCGAAACGGACCTCCGCTTCCAATCTTTTCAAACATTAAGTGAGATATGTACGCACCCTAGTGCGTACAGGTAGCATCAAGATTAATACGTCAGCGGC
>SDVV010017244.1:0-14035 GCA_016164225.1 Gammarus roeselii | reverse complement strand
ATATACACATCATCATAAGCATGATACCACGAAGACGCTGTCACCAAATATACCCTAGGTTTCCTCTCACCTGCACGACACCCTAAGATGGAGGCACGCGATACCTGTTTCAGACGAGACCGATACCGGGTTTAAACGAGGATAGTATCTGGTGCCACCTATGCGCTCATACAGGTACGAACACGATGGCCACTTCCCTGAAAGTCTTTGTACTCCGTTCACACTATTGCCTCAGTAACACCTCAGTAACGGTAGCGAAAGGTTCCTGCGGTCATTCGTACCCCATAAGGTGCGGTATTATTGCGTTGATGTACATATTGTATTGATGAATCGGTGTTACGATACGTGTTATTGTAGAGTTTTTTTTATGTGTGAAGTTTATTTAGAATGATTCCATGCTAGTAGGTCATATTTACTTCAGGTTATTTACCTGTCTTGGTCCCTGTCAGTATCGCACTACTCTCTCATACGGTCATAACAGCTGCGTAGTGGGAGGCACTACCTCAACTGTACCGTGAGGGATACGTGTTTCTCGCGTGTTGCTGTGCTTTATACAGTGATCGTAAACCAGTGATGCTTCATTGTACCAGTGTGATGGTACGTGTTATTGTAGATGGATTTATGTGTGATGTTTATTTTATATGTTTCCTTGCTACTAGGAACATATTTATTCCGTGTTTTGCGCCAGTCATGGCCCCCTGTCAGTAATGATTCTCACATGGTCATACATGTTGTTTGGTAAGTGTCACAACCTCCACAACTGGTACGAGCGGGAAAACACGTTACATCTTGTTATTTGCGTGTTACGTAGGTTATGTTATGCTCTAATTCATTCAGTAATCGTATACCAGTGCTGCATTGTTATATTGATGATACCGTGTGTTATTACGTATCCCAAAATGCATCTAACTCGTCCTCCTTCTCTTCTATTTCCAATAATTTATTTTTAAGAAATGCTTTAGGCATTTTATCCAGGAATGTCTGAATGATTGCATTGACGTCTAGAGTTATTATTGTCTTATTTACCAATAAACTTTTTAGGAGATCAATTTCATGAACACGGCTTTGGACATTGGGATAGCTAACAAACCCATTCGATTCAAATATGAGTGCTGAGTTAGTTTTAAGATAGTGAAGCAAACCTGGGGATAGTGTCTTTGCAACGGGAGGTAATGAGACCGTATATAATACAGAAACATCAAAACCATTTCGTGGCTCATTTTGTTTGATCGGCTCCTATGTGGGCTCTGTAGTTATGCTATTGCGATAGAGACCGTTAACAAAATTAAATAATTTTAGTGATATTTCAGGCGATGTATTCAAATCTAGCATTTCGTCCCCACGCCTACTCAATTATTGACTGTGATACGTACTGCTATGTTCTGCTATTTCTGGTCCTGTTGTGATAGATATGGGTGTTGCGCTACCGCCAATATGAGTTGTTGTAAACTTATCCATCTTGGACTTTGGAACAAGGTAATAAATCGATTCATCCATGGATTATTTTTGTCAAAAAACTGACTGTTTCGGGTAATAGTAAATTTAACATAAACCCTCCACGCACGGCTAATAATGTTTTTCCTTTTGGCCTCGGAAGAATTACTCCCGGCCGATTTACTGCCTAATTGTTTTATTATAGAATTGAATTTATTTATCCGTGACTTGGTTGGTTTATCACAGACCAATTTTCCGCTCTCTATATTTCTAAATATTTCGCAGATAATCTTAACTTCCTTATCACTTAAATGTTTGACGAGTTGACTACGTTTGGATGATTTTTGTTTTATTATAAAAAAATAATTTTCGTTTCAAAGTACGTTTATCACACATCATGACACAACGTTTCCTTCATTAATCCACGTAGGTTTGCTGTCTGGATAATCCGTATACATATATCTATATATATATATATATATATATATATATATATATCACGTAGATTTGCTTTCTTCCTCGTTTGATTCGGGTCTTCAATACCTTGATAGCATAAATATCAGGTTTGTCACACTTAACTAGTTCCTGCCTATAGGCAAAACCTTTGATGGGTTCATCAGTATCGAGTGGCTTCATTTCACAGGTCGGAGGGTAATGTTTTTGATTAACACGTGAAATACGAAACACGTACTTTGTGAACTTTGGTTCGTGTCCTCGCCTAAATGTCTTGAGACTGGGATCACTGCACTGTAAGCGTACGTACGCTCCCACCATTAATTGTATGCCTGGCACTTATATACCTTTACGTCGTATTTTATACATTTCCGTTAGCAAAGCTCGAATGTGCTTCGGATCGTTCAACAAATAAACGTCAAATGGATTCCGTCCCATTAATGATGAATGTGGTGTCATCTTGTGTGTCGTTACAAGTGATTGCAAATCATTTATACAGCGTTCAGTCTTTTTGCATGCATATATATTCCCAATTTAAGTTGTATAATCCGTTTAACGCGTTCTGCTGGGGAAGCTTTGATGATCTTGTTGTATGTGTAATAAATAAATATTTTTTTGATAGCAGAAATATGCTCTAATGTTTATATTTGTAAATTCACTGCCCTGATCTGAACAAATCCGAGTTGATGGCCATACTAGTTCATTGAATATTTTGTCAAAAGCTGCAATCACATTTTTAAATGTAATAGCTTTCAAGGGTTGTACACACAGATATTAACTGTATATATCAATGACGATCAATAAATACCTTATACCATTATTTTTAGATGCATATTCTTTCACATAGGCAACATCTGCACAGAGAATTGATCCAGGACGCGTAGTTGTAAACAAACGTCTGCTAAATTTCAAGGGTGCTTGTTTAAATCGTGTGAATGTTACTGATGCTTGTAGAAATTTTTCAACATCGTGTCATGTTGTAGACGGACATATATTTGTATAGCTTTGATGTAGAGCCTTCACGCTAGGTTACGACCCAACAGCCTCCGAATTGTAGTAGACACTCTGCATTCTAATTCACTACTAATCTCAAATCGGGTGTACATTTTATTTTATACCGGCAACAGTTGTTCAAATTCATGTCCTGGAGTTTGAGCTCTTATCAAAAGTTTTGAAGTACTTGGTTTTGTGAAATCAACCATGATATGACCGTATGGTTTTTGTTCCACATGTAGCTTGTACAACGAGATGAACGATTCAATCTTATCTTTTGCAAGAAATGTTATACCGAAATAACGTAATTGATTGATATCGCGCATGCGCAGGATAAGAAAATGTGTGGTATTCAAAGATATTGTGCGATGGAATGGATTTTAGTGAAAGAGTGATTGGTTTAAATATATCGCACTGATATTTGCATGCCTTCCCCGACAAATCACAGATGCAATAATACGTAGAGACAATGATTCCATCATAAAGTCATCATACACAACAAGTAGTTTACATGTAGTTTTCTTCGCTAATGGATCGGATGCGAGTGGTCCTGCATAAATTTTTATTTTTTCATGTTTCCCCACAAGAAAGTGCTCTGATCCTGAAACGACGACCTCGTCAAACTATCAATGTATTTACTAACTATTTTTCCTACAAGGACGCTCTTCCCGCTGGATGAGAACCCGCGCACAAACAAACGAGCGGGTTTGGCGAAGAGGTTGATGTCCGCAAACCTAACAGTCTCCATTCTCCACAAGAAGCAATCGGCAACTAACTATTTTTCAATGAACCTTTAATTTATATATACTTTTTCTAACAACTAACTATTTTACAATGGATCTTCGATTTATATATATATTTTTTTCTTTCTCTTTTTAGATGTATTCCATCAAGGACATGCCAAAGTCAAGGACCCGTTCGGTATCACCAAGTAATTTTTACATCTCTAATGTCAATATGCTAAAATCTTTGTTATTATCCAATATTGTTCCGGTATGTTTTTATAGCAATTGATTTAACCAATTATCATTTCTCAACAGATCATGGTAACTAATCGATCACAGGTGAACCAGATCAGTCCGGGACTCCAGGAATGATAAGGCATTTGTAACGAAAAATGTCGATATATATTTATGGATACTGTTATCATTTTTTCATGTTACATATTGTTATATATATTCTAATACATAATTTTTTCACGTGCAGACCGACGCAGCTTCTTCCAGCGTATCAGGGCTATCCGCTGGCCAGTCATTGGCCTACTATCAGGGTGATCCATGGTACGGTGACCCAAACTACCAGCGTCATACGTTGCAGAGACCACCGATGCAGACACAAGCATACGCGCAACAGACTCGAGCTTATCATCCATCAGGATCCGTTTACCAAGTCGGGCATATACGAGGGTTAGTGTTTATTTGAATAAGTATTACATCTTCGCCATAGGTTGTCTGATACGTTAGAGGGGTTGTCTTCCTACCTCATGTGATTGAATACGCTCCAGCATGATTTCCCCTTGACTGAGGAAGCTAGCTATAAAGTCAGGACTTAGTACAATTCCAGACTTGTTCAGAATGATTTAATGTCTCCAAGCGATACACTCGATAAATCCTATTTTATTAAAAGTCATATTCAAAATTTTCAAGATAACTTTAAATGTTGGTTGAGTCGTTGACACAAAATTTACAGCTTAAATGAATGCAAGATCGATCGTCATTATTGGTAAACTGATAATGTATCCAACACCTCAGCGGTATCGCACCGATGCAGACAAGCAAACAGGTTTCAACATGTATCGTTTACTAATGTATAAAAGGGCGTGTTATGCAGCCCAGACCTTGGTTCTTCTTATAATCCCGTCGACGTCACACCTTCCTCACAAACTGTAAGTAAGTCTAACCAGACATTTTTATTTTAAAGATATCTTTGCTAATTCGTGTATTGTTTTAAGCGTGCGTTATTTGTTAATCTACAATGTAGTGTTTTATTCTTGTAGGATGAGTCAAGACGATATGGTAATGGCAGATGCGTCATCGTTGGAGGATGCAGGGAGTGTCCCGTGCCCCAGCGTTGCAATATCCGTAAGCCCTAGCGTAAGCGTCGCAATATCCGCGAACCCTAGCGCAAGCATGCAATGCGATTCTGCCTCCCTACCGGAACAACGCGGAGTTCAGCCTACAGGTTCGTTGGATACGCCCTTGACGCTGTCTCCTGTTGGACAGTTTGTTACTCAGTCTACTGCTCCGGAACTACCCGGAGTTCAGGCTACTGATGATCCATTCGTCACTCAGTTTACTGATGGCTTGGGGATGTTGAGCCGTCGAGTGATAATCCATTCGTCGCTCAGTCTACTGCTCCGGAACTACCCGGAGTTCAGCCAACTCTTGCATCCATGGTAGCGTCTCCTGTTGGACCATCTACTGATGATTCGCGTGAGGCTATATTTCACGCACCAACCTCTGAAGGTATATTGGACAACCATTTCGTAACATCGACATTTATCCCAATCACTGAACACGTCAACATATCATCCATGTTAACATTAGGATGCAGGGAACTAGTGAAGATCATTGAAACTAAATTAGGAACATTCCAGAGACTCCAATGCACCGCGAGGGTTAAAATGTGGAAAACAATGGAGGATGCATCTATAGATGAGAAGGACTGGATATTAAACACAAAAGCGATCCAGCTGACAGAAACAGTGGATTTAAGTGAATTGATTGAGGATCTCGGGGTAGATTTACAAAATAAAGTAGAAATACAGGAGCTAGAAGGTAGTGGCTGGAGCTTTAATACAGTATCCGCTGTTGAACAGAAATTCTACAAGACAGGACCTAAAGGAACAAAAAGACTGGGTAGTTATGATCCTTGGCCCAAAAAATGTCCAGGCCGGTACCATATTGTCACCATCAAGACAAAAAAGAATAATTGTGTCCTGACAAGCATTATTGCCCATTTCCATTTACCTAAAAATACAAACCTCACAAATGATAGACGTGGATCGGAGTTAACTTACCTCCCGTTTAGAAACGCATATTTCATTTCCCAAATCTTCCCTTGAACACACCTGTGGCTTTAGAAGATTTACCAAACATAGAAAGAGATTGTGATGTCAACATTAGACTGTATCAGTTCACTAAAGAGAAAGAAGGTTATGGGTTGGTTAGTGTATACAGAGGCAGTTTAGAGGCCAGTGAGGGGCGCACGATCCATTTAGTGGAAACCTTAGATGCTAATCATGTCGCACTCATACCATGTTTCTCTACATTTATGGGTAGATTTAGAGATACGAGACTGAGAGATAACTTCTTTTGACCCTTCTGCATGCAAGGCATGCACGAAAGCAAAAAAGATGGTCACGTAAAATTATATTCGTCCACTACAGGCTTGCAAAACATCGGTATGCCTGAAGAAGGCGAAATGTACCTATTCTCAGCCATGCATGCAACAAGGAAACCCCCTGTTGTATGTTATTATGACTGTGAATCTGTGCTGGAGCCCACCCAGGAAGGGAAACATGTAGTCAACATACACAAGTTGTGCATGTACAGCTATACTCTTGTGGATAAAGACGGGGAAATTGTAAAGCACAAAGTAGTCGATTCGACTACAGTTCCCCTTGAGGAGATGGAAACACATCTTGTTAAGAATATGTTGCTAGATTATAATGGATACATGTCAACCTTACCCTTGTTCCCCATCCGCGTCCTCACCAAACATGACGTGAAAAAATATTACGCTAGCAAAACATGTGAATGCTGCGGAGACGCTTTTGGAGAAAAGGGTAAAAAACGAGTTCGTCATCATAACCATTACGTGAAGGGTGTCTTCGGCCCCAATAAAAAAGTAATAACGGGAAACTACATTGGGGCTCTTTTTTCTAATTGTAACATGAGAATAACGGAGAAACTCAGGTTCATGCCTTGTATTGCTCACAATGCATCGGCCTATGACATGCGCTTCATACTGAGAGGATTGGACGGTGAAAACTTTTCCAAAATAAATGTTTTGCCAAAAGAATCAGATAAAATGTTCAGCATCTCTGTCTCCTTGAACGATGCCACGAGCAAGTACGGTGTCAAGTTCATCGACTTGTTCTCATTCCTCAACTCAAGTTTAGACAGTCTTGACAAAAATCCTAAAGATAGTGGGCATGACATGTCACTCCTCAAATCCCATCTCACAAGTCTCTGTTTCAGTGACAAGGTTCTAGACCTCGCCACTCGAAAAGGACATTTCTGCTACGAAGCCATCACATCGGATTCTGTGCTGGACCAAGCTGACATCCCATTGCAACAAGCCTTCTACAGTCAACTTCGAGGCAAAGGAATATCGGACTCTAATTATGCCGAAGTGATCGAAATGTGGGAGGCAGCAAACTGTCAGACATGCGTGACTACGTGATCATATACCTACTCATCGACACGCCGCTGCTGGTCGAAGTCTTCCAAAAGTTTAGGGAGACTATGACACGCGACTCTACCCTAGACCCCGTCCATTTTGTGAGCGTCCCTGGCTTTGCAATGCAAGCCGCCCTCTACGAAGGAAAGATGAAACTGGCGCTGGTCAAAGATATCGATCTCCTGAACTTGATTGTCAAAACACACGAGGCCGATTCGCGTGTTTTTGACAAGATATCGACTATGACCCTACATTACCCGTGTCTTCAGCAGCAATGTGGGACACTTTAACAGTCTTTATGGTGGATGCTTGAGCGAACCCCTCATCATTTGCGAAATCCTCGAGCTCACACCGGAAGAAATTCAAGCATTCGACTAATTAAACACAGACTGTTCTGGTGAGTATACGTTCAATGTCTGCGTGGATGCCCAAGTCAGCGATGAAGTTGCAAGAAAAACAGATGAGCTGCCACTCCTGCTACATCACAAAGAGATTACCTTGGACGATGTTTCGCCCTTCACAAACAATCTCTTGGCTGGCTCAGAACATCTCATAAACAGAAAACGAGCAGATCATAAGCTTGTTGCTAGCCATCTACCTCAAACTGACTACCTCGTGGCCCTGGAACTTCTCCAAGTACTCCTAAAGAAAGGACTGGAAGTCACCAAGGTTCATCGAACTTTTTGCATCAAGCATGAACAGGTCTTCAAAACCTTTATCATGAAAAATATCCAGAAACGTCAGGAGTCTACGAACTCCTATGAAAAGTCCCTATTCAAACTGCTCTCGAATAGTATATACGGTAAGCTATTGTTCAACCCGCTCAACAGAAATCTAGAGGCAAAAGTCGTGTGCACCCCCAACGAATTCCGAAAACACGCAACCAACCCGCTCCTAAAAAACTGCTACGCCATCGGCCCCGAAACAGTCATCATGATCCTCAAGCAAAAAAATATCCGAATGGTTCATCCACTCCAAGTTGGATTCTTCGTGCTTGAAAAAGCAAAAGCAAAAGTCTACAGCTTCTTCTATGACACACTGAAGCCACGCTACGGTGACAACGTCTCGCTCATCTACTCGGACACTGCCTCGTTGCTGATCCAGTTGAAAGGCGTGGCCGACATTGAAGCAGAAATGTGCCAAGCTGAATACATGGACTTCTCCAACTATCCCAAAAATCACCCCTTGTTCGATGAATCCAATAAGGACAGCTAGGACTACTGAAAAGCGAAACAGCTGATGACTACCCGAGTGAAATAATCTGCTTACAACCCAAGTGTTACAGCATGTTGCTCGAGTCCGACGCAACAAAATCGGCTGCTAAAGGTGTCAATTACCAGACACAAGCCAAAATCAAACATGACTAATACAGAGATATACATAACCAGAAAACATACACACACTTTGAGACAATACACAACATTCGTGCTCAAGCATGCCAGCTTCAAACTGTACGCAGTATCAAAAACTGCCTCAGTAAATTTGAGAATAAGCGTTTCTATCTCGACGCATGCACAACTCTTGCCTATGGCTACCCGGACATTCCCAAAAAATTCATTCAAAATACACCAACCGTCACTAAAAAGAAAAAGCGATGTGCCTTGGCCATTAAAATTGATGAAGAATTTAATTTTACATGGAAGAAATGCAAGCCGGGTGAGACCGTCTTCGGCGAATACACTCGCGATGAAAGCACCTCCACTTCTACATGATTTATCCTCTAAAGATTCATAGAATGTAAATAATCTTTGTATGCTCTTATGTATATAAAATATGTCAATAAAAATATATAAAGTTGTTTGATTGTCCTAGTAATAAGAGTATATATTGTTGTCTACAGGCGGTTTGTTGTCTGTATGACGTAGGACCCAGCGCAGGATGCAGGAACCGGAGGACTTTTTTGTCTATGTCTCATCGCTAGGCCAATTGTATCAAAGCAATACGTCATCAAGTTTTACAAACAGTATTTATCCAGGTATACTGCTACAGGGAGAGTGGAGCGTAGGACTTGTAGAAGTATTCGATAATGATTGGTTCAAGTTAAAAAGCATGATATATAATATACCATTGTAATCTACATAGACTATTTGAATGCTGAAAATGAACGAATCGGGCATGAAAAAGCATTGTTTATTCGTAGCGAGAATATATCAGGCACTACATTGGAAGATTACATCTCCGAGCAGTTTTATGGGTGGCAAGCAAGTCAATATTCTTGATGTTATTCCTATTAATAACTCTTATTCATTTACAAGCGCCCACGACATGTATAAAAAATTACAGCGCAGTCATATTGATTCCATTTCCATCGATCTACGAGATGGTGTTGGCGGTAACATCCCGTTCATGGATGGTGGATCTAGCCTATGCGTATTACATTTTAAAAGAAGCTAGAGCCTTATAAATATAACACTGGATATAAAAAAAAGGTCATTTGGTATCAAGCGATCATGAGGGTGGTATATGCATACCCGTCGTACAAACAATACGAAGTTTTATTCGCGAAACGTGACAAAATACGCGGTGAAAGTTTACATGATATTGACAGATTCACAAGTCCGATATCGTGCCAGAGGGGTAGCGGTTTCTTCTCAACTATAGCCAGTCTTGTAAGACGCACATTACCTTTTCTACGAAGAACATTACTGTCTGCAGCTGCCGATATAGCTCGGAACATGGCACACGATTACTCGGATCAGAAAGATATGCGACAATCAACAAAGGAACATGGGCTTGCTACACTGAAGAATGCTATAAAGAAAGACATGGTTGGAGGTAAGATCGCAGGAAAAGTAAAAAAAAATCGTAAATTGAAGGAAAAATCACGGAAGAAAGATGGAGTCGTGTCGTCCATTATTTATTTAAATTATCACAGTGATGTCATCTTCTGAAAAAACTATAGTCCGTAGCCAGGAATCGAACCCGACATCGCTGGTATGCGAGACCAGCACGTTGTGCACTAGGCCTAGTGTAGGAAGACTAGGCCTAGTGTAGCCCATGGCCTAGTGCACAACGTGCTGGTCTCGCATACCAGCGACGTCGGGTTCGGTTCCTGGCTACGGACTATAGATTTTTCAGTTGATGACATCACTGTGAAAATTTAAATAAGTCCACCAACGAAATTGTTGGTATATTTTCATTCTCTGTCCATTATTTAATTACTAATAAATACCAGTGTTCATGTACCAATAACGTTAGTTTCGAGTAAGGTTCTATAGCGATAACATGCTTGGTGGATCATCTCTCAACATGACAGGACTAGAAGCCCCTACGGAAAACTATGAAATGTGAGTGATTGATATGTTCCCCTCAATAAACAAGAAATTTTTAATTGAATCAAGTATCGAATCGAAATTTGAAAGAAGCTATCTATGTACAAACAGTAATCTGTATGATGGTAGAATTGCCGATTCCTTTATAGAATTTTATATTCCAGGATCGGATAATGAAATGGTTGACTTGAGCTCGTTAACTGCAGAAGTGAAAATCCGCGTTAGAAATGCAAATGGAAGCGCATTGGCTGCCGCTGCACATGTTACACTTGTTAACAGATTCTTTCATCGTATGTCCCAAAGCACTCCCTATTCCTAAATGGTGTTCAGTGTGAAGAAAACAGTTATACAGGACTACTAAATAATCTCAACGCCTATACATCCATGAAGAGCTCCGATCTAAATAATAAAGGGTTGAATATGATGTATAAATCATTGCAAACACCCATTCCAGATACCATCGACGCTGCAAATTTTACTACTCAAAACGAAAATGAGACATGGATTCAAGTAAGTGTACGTCTTGGTATACATATGATGGGGCCACTAAACTTTGACGTATCCGGTAGCAATAGTTATCTATTGGATAATGTCAGCGTAAATATACGTTTGGAGCTGGCAAAACCTAGTAGCGTTCTTCTAACACATGACAATGAACAATACATCTGTTTAGTTGATTCATGCAAATGATGGTGCAAAAAAGTTGTACCATACCCTACAGTTTTGCTTGCTCATAATAAAGCGCTCACAAAAAACAATGACATGATTGAATACATGTTCGATCGACCTATTGTCAAAACAATCGTGTTTTCTACCGGTCAAAACTCAATCTTCATTGATTCCCCTTTCAACGGGGTTGTTCCACATAAATTAGCCCTGTTTCGCATTGATGAAGCTGCACACAACGGAGCATATGATCGCAATCCAAATTACTTCCAGCATAACGATATCACAAACGTTATTGTTGATGTAAACGGATACTGCGTAACCAACATTAGATCATCGTTTCCCAGAGAGTGCGCCCATGCATACCGTCAAACCCTTTCACAAGATAAAATTTCCCTGGAGGAAGAAGTATTTTTGTTATAGATACAAGACCCACCGATATATCATTAACCTAGAAAAACGAGCAAACATACGTATAACAGTGAACTGTGAAAATCCACCCACTACGAATAAGATCTTGTTCCTGGTAGGTTGTACACTCGGTGTCATCCAAATAAATTCGGCAAGGAGGGTTACCCCCAACTATCTACAGTAATCACGGATAATAATCAAATTGACCACATATCCAAGAGCGTTCCAATTATGAAACGCGCCTATATAGGATGTTTCGCGGAAAACAGAATGCCCATGCATCAAATGAACGGCTACATGATTGTTAACAGCGAAAGCGATCGTAATAAAATGGAACATTGGATCCTAATATTCAAAAACGAAAACAAACCCTTTCGGTTCAATCCAAAAATATATGGAATAAATATAGCATCGTATTATAAAATCCATGCAAAAATACAACTTGTACTACAGAAACTAATCCAAAGTGATCTATCGTTGGTCTGTGGAGCTTACTGCATCTACTTTGCCTATTATCTACGTCAAAAGGTACCAGTTAAAAATATAATTGAGCGGTTCTCCAATAGCGAACGACGAAGAAATGATATCAAGGTGGAAAAAATCATCATAAACGTGTTTGGAAATCAACAATTGTGCAAGAAGAATATGTGTGAAGTCTTGACCTTTAATACAGCCTGTAAATTATTATGTAATTGTAATTATCAATAAAAATTATCTTATGAATGAATGTTTGTCAATATCACTCAAAAAAACATTCAGAGGACACAGCATTAAAATGCAATATGCAAGCAACGAAGTTGCAATATCCCCCAAGCATTGAAATGATAATACCCTTATGTCAATATATAACCCATTAACATGTATAAGCTTTCCGTCTGTCCGCTTCTTTCGCACCGCCCCGCCTTCGCGCCGACCGCCGTACGCCCGGTTGAGTCAAGTTGCATGAGTTGCGCCCTACCCCGCCCACCAAAATGACTAGAATGCAATTCTCGCGGTTCTTTATACTTCTTATGTCAACCAAGTCGCTCAGCCCAGTTATGCATCGTCCGCTAAAGTGCCATCCACGTCAGCATGGTCTGTTGAGAGAAGGACACAGTTAAATTTATCATAAATAAAAAGCAGAAAATCTAATGAGAGAATTAGATTTTTGCTCTATTATTGAAGCCAATACATAAATCAATGATATAATACGCACCGTTAACGGTCGGTAGCTGATGATTCGGGGCTGGGACAGCAGCCAGGCCTCCACCCTGTTCCCCAGAGATTGACGGGGATAAATCAGTGATCAATTGTCGGTCGAATGCCACGGCATTGGAGCTGGAGAGATTGGCAGGGGTGTATAGGTGAACATTTCTGCATAGGAGAGACGAGGTATATAAATAAAGATTCAATAGTCCGGCATCTGTGGCAAGGAGGGAACTTTTATAAATAAAGGTTTCTTCGAGGTTCGGCTCAGGCAAACGCCGTATCTGGGTAAGAATGGAGACAATAACTTTTGCAGATGTCAATATTTTTCAAAAGCCTGCTAGGTTGTTTGTCACTGGGTTTTCCTGCTCAGGCAAGAGTATTTTGGTTGGTAAGTTGATTTATAAATACATAGATCATTTCGACCAGACAGTAATATCAGGTGAGGAAGATTTTCATGTACAGCAACACGCAATTTTTTTTATACATATGGGTGAAGTAGCGTTTAA
The DNA here is from genome assembly GCA_016164225.1 of Gammarus roeselii. Taxonomy (NCBI): domain Eukaryota; kingdom Metazoa; phylum Arthropoda; class Malacostraca; order Amphipoda; family Gammaridae; genus Gammarus; species Gammarus roeselii. Next base: position 708 of record SDVV010017244.1, on the reverse strand, counting down.
CCCATTGACTCGTAAATCCAAAGGAAATATTCTATGTATATTCGACGACATGATCTTAATCAGCGAGAGTCTAAAGATCATTTCGAATGTGTTTTGCAAAGGTAGACACACGAACATAAGCTCTATTTACCTCAATCAGTCCATTTCCCACGCAAATCCCTTTCATAGAACAATCGCCTTGAATTCTATTTATTTTATCCTTCTAAAGTTGCGTGATTTGAATCAGCTTCGCTATTTTGGCAAGATGTTCCTTGCACGCGATAAAATAGATTCATTTACAGATATTTACAGAAATTTTGTCGTACGAATCGAATATGGTCATATATTGGTCGATTTCACTCAGACCAGCGACAGCAAAATGCTAGTGAGAAGCAATATCGTAGTCCAGAGTTTGAAATGGTTTTAGTGCTATTAGTTGTAGAGCTTGCAAGATTTGCGATTGGTATTGGATTAGAATGGAGAGCGTGTACTGTAGCCCGGCCAGTGTCGACTCCTATTCAAGTGCAAACGCCTTACATAAAAGCTATAAAGCAATTAAAAGTAGTTAATACTTCTGCAAGACGCGGATTAGTGAAGGATTATAGATAGGGATAAATAGAGTTAGTTTTTCGCGCGATGCATGCAACCTTGACTCAACCGGTTTGTACGGGGTAAGCGCAGCGAGGGGCGGGCGTAGGGGTTCCGGAACTGGTTTGGTGGCCCAAGTCA